>MU551700.1:1304719-1349656 GCA_024362625.1 Silurus asotus
GTGTATTCCCTTGCCTCACATTTGCTCATTCGGCACCTAAATCAAGATTTCTGGATTGTTCAAAGTGCCATAAAAATAAAAAAAAAGTTGTAAGTGTATTGAAGTTACTTTTGTACTTCATGCCCACACAGAACACACACTCCAAGATAACAGCTGTAATGTGTGAAATGTTTGTGTGGACCTTTTGATGAGTATGACGGGATACTGGGACACTGGAGTGGTCTGTAAAATACTGGACTGCTTGAGGGGATTGTTTGGAATGGCAGGCGAAACTCTGAAATAGGCACCATGGACTGTAGTTGAATTGCCAGTCAGTTGTAGAGTGGATCAAATTGGCAGGAACACTCTTAAAACCACTGGTGGCATCCTTAGCTGACAAGACTGGCGCTGTTAAGGTGATGGGAAGTGTTATGGGGGAAAAATGACCCACAAGACCAATATTTTGTAGTGCATAATGTCCAGACTGATGGTTGTACTTATAGTTCCAAATTTTGCATAATTTGGTTTTAGCCATTCAATCAAATTATTCATGAGGTAAGCAAAGGCATGATGTAATGTAATAAAAAACCACAGTGTATCCCAAAAAGGGTCCTATACGGACAAAGGATGTAGAAGAAATGCACAAAGTATTTAATAATCAACGCAATTTTATCAGGAAAGCAGAATGTTGGGAGAACATACAAAGTAGAACGGCAATAAAACAAGAACGCTTGCCCACACAAAAGCCATCTGACTAGAATGGAAGGAGAAAATAAAACCAGACTACTAACAAAAGGAGAACTAGGAACAAAACATGACACATTATCAGGGAACCACAAAGTGCTGAGAAGGGGAATTTGTGGCATTCACCTTACATTGAGTAAAATAGCTTCCACACTCTATATACTCTAGTGCAATTTATTGCCAAGAGGAAGCCATTCAAGATTGGCTAGATATAGTGATGGTTCTTTTTTTTAAGCTTTGATATTCTTTCTTTACTATTGTAGTTCGTGATTAGACCAGCTTAAAATCCAGATGATGATGATAAACCAGTATTGAACCAAGTTTCAACTAACATTTTCCCAATCCTACATATTATCTTCAGGATATATTTGAGATGCTATAAGGGATTGAGTTTGGCTGCTGCTTTTGAGATGGACAGTAAATTAACAGGACTATACAAAAAATCTGTACCAGAATCTGATTCTGTTCCTTTTCCACATCTACCTTCATTAACAAGGTTAGTTTTTTTTTTTCCATTCAAATGCAATGTCCTGAAATATAGCTATTACGTCAAGTGTCAAGAAGTGAAATATTAAAAGAAATGTAGGCATGAAGGCAGCTGATTTCTGTTTCGGACTCAGCCCTATAGTGTATATCAGGCTTCAGTCAGTCCATTTCTGTGTCGAAATTAAAATTGCTTCGAGACTATTTTCAAATATGCTTCAGAAGGATAACTGTTCTAGCGTGTTTTTTGACAACTATTTTATCGTAGGATGTTATATAAAACATGGAAGCAAAACATAATGAAAGAACATCAGTGTGTGAAAGAGAATTGTTTTGCATGTAATAATAAATGATGTTGATTAGCATATATTAATTTTTTTTCAGGAAACAACAGGCAGCACCTTTGTGTATCGTTTTAAGTGAAAACATTTAGCTGCGCACTCTGATGTTAAACTAGCCGAGCTCCTACGCAAAATGTGTAAAGGTTAACAGGTCTGGTACATTGTAGAGTGAAGATTAACATTTTACTGGCAAATGCTGGAGAGCTTGCTTTGTAAAATTTCCAGTACAAGATTAGGCGAGCTAAATGAATGGGTGGAAAAGGAACTTTCTAGAAACTTCAGCCACAGAAAGCATTTCATGAGTTGCCAATTTGTGAGATATAAAAAAAGATTTGATGTTACTACATTCACACTGCCTCTGGTGCGAAAAAACGGCAAGAGATCTCATGTTTTGTGCGAAACAGTAGATTTATTCAGCGAGTGCACCATCTTTGCAATTCACTCACTCAAATGATGAGGAAGCTCTCATTAAGTGTGTCTCTGTATGTGTGTGTGTGTGTGTGTGTCTACTGGATGCTTCAGTGTCTCAGTCTCATTTTTTATTGCTCTTTTAAACCCTCCATAGTGACTCCCTCTCTCTCTCTTCTCCCTCTGGTTATTTAGTGGCCAGGCGTAATAAAACACACAATTTATAGCTTACTTTTTAATTAGAAATAATGTCTTGTAGGTCCTCTGTGATCTATGGCTTAATCAATATATAGAGCGCTGTAAAGGCATGACAGACGAAGTATTGACACACAGCAGGTAGCCTAACTTCAGACACACTGTCTCGGCGAGTGATCGGCAAGGTTTGTTTCATCCGGGAGACGTGATTGCTTCTATGTCATCTTGCTGCTATATCATCAAAGATAATTAGAATGCTGTTTTGCTCTTTTTTTTTTTGTTGATTCATCATTTGATTGAATTGCTGCAGGTAAAAATTCAATGCCCAAATTTGTGTGCGTGTGTGTGTGTGTGTGTGTGTGTGTGTAAACAATCAGGTCATTGCAAGATCCCATACCTCTAATAAGGATCTTAAGTTCAGAAAGATTTCTCTAACCATCTTCTTCTTCAACCTGAATTGATGAGAAAATGACCTCAGCAACCCTTCATTAAAAAAAAAAAATAGACGATATGCTACGCACCTCTAATTAGCATTAATCTGTACATGTGTCAAAAAAGAAGGGCCCTCCTTAACTGATGAATTATGGGACATGCAGCCCTCTATGAGAGAGTGGAAGCGGAACAGGCTGCGCAGCCGTGATAAGAGCAAAAGGTAATAATTGGCGGCTGATAGGGCTTTGTGCACGACCTCGTTCAGACCTGCCACTGATAACATGCGTTCAGGTCCAATCAATGACTTCCGCTCACTCACACACTTACCAAGATACAACAGAACTCGCTCGGTAAGAAAGTAAGAGATCAGATTTTTTATTGCATTTACAGACATACAATTGTATAATTTTCTTTTGTATTGTATTAATTATATTATGTTAAGGTTTTCCTGAAGCGCTTTATTTTGTTGCCAATGGCAATACCAGTTTTATAATTAAACAATTAAACATGTTTACAGTTATATATTTATTATATTTAAAATTACAACAAAAATCACTTATAGCATTTTTAACAGTTGGTCCCTCACCCAAACAATATTTAATATTACATCGATATTTAGATATAAAATATTGAACTTCGCAGTAGCCCTGAAATGGTGCTATGTTCTTTTGCCTTAAAAATAAGTACTCACTACAGTCAGTTAGCATGTTTGACTTGAAGATACGAGTAGGTTGGAGTATCCAAGTCTTGTTTTTATGTTCTCTGACATTTATTTGATAGCTACACTAGCATAATATGTTTTTGTCACATACTTACATAAAAACTCTATTAGCTAGCTAACGAAGTAGTGTAAAAAAACTTACTAGTATAGCTAGCTAGCATGCTAAATATCAGGGATAGTCTATTCTTCACAATGACAAAGTCTCCAGACACAAATACTGTTATAAATTTGCCAAAAAAATGATGGGGAAAATGGTGACGTTATAGCGTCGTAGTTTGGAGAAAACTAGTGACTGCTGTTTGGTGGTTTAATCAGTGCCGTGTTTTGTTTACATGAACATTCAGTATTGTTTCAACCCATTAATCCAAAAGCGGTGCCAGCCCTGGGCTGATTCATCATGCAGAGGATTCATGTGGACTTAACGCCTTCCTGTAGACACAACATTTTATGGCAAGGGAGACATTTGTGTGGAATACAAAGGGAGGGCTGAAAAATAATTCACAGTGCTTGTGAGTCAGAAAACAGGAGCGGGTGGGTTGGGATGCCTATGCTCTGAGAATGCACATACACACATGCTTACACACACATGCTTACTGAGAGAGGAGGAGAAAGGCCATTGTTGTGTGAATTCCACTCCTAACACTCTGTTGATTTAATGTGGGACTGAGATGGGCAGAATGCAGAAAATAGATTAGCCATTATACAATAACAGCCATGAGGTGCCTGCTTATAATAACTTTACTGATCACCATCTCGTACACAGAACCACTCAGAAACACACACACACGCACACGCACACACACACACACACACACACACACACACACACACATGTAAATAAAAAGTTTTTGTGGACCTAAGACTGTAATCTAACTTTCACTGTGTTTGTGTTTTGTGAGGGAGAACAAATAGAACACTAGCTAGTTAGCTAGTTTTGCTAACAAATCCTAAAATGAAAGCAAGTTACATAATCAAGCAAACAAAGAACAAACAGAAAAAATAGACTAAGACCAGCGACACTTTTTTAGTAGGGGACCATCCATACATCCTTATAAGTCCCTATTTATTGTTTGTTTTATTTTGATAAATCCGAAAGAGTCAAAGGTTTTCCTATTGTCTGCTGAGTAAAAGCTTAGGATGTAATGTAGGTGAAAGCACAGCATTTATTACCACCATTAATAATTATGCCAGTGGAAGGTCCTCACAAGGATAATAAAGCAAAGTGTGTGTATGTTTTGGAGACACAAAAGCAAAAATATTGCCTGAACCTTGACAAAGAAATGTGCTTTTCTTTAATTAGAATTTAATAGTTTTTATTACTCAGGTTGAAGGTTAATAGCCTTTGACGTCCTGCTACCACCTGGATGACCGCGGCCTAAATCACTTAGTTGTGACAAAAAAAAAAGATGTCACACCTTTAAGTTATATAGATAGTCCTCTCACAGTACCTCACAGTATCAGGATCTAGCCCTGTGTGGTCTTTCTCGCTACTCGAGATCTGGCGAGTACAAACAGAGCTTTTAAGTGCTTGGCCCCCATTAGGCATCGGCTGAATTTGTGGAAACAGGTAAGCTGATCTTGCTTTGTGTCTTTCAGAGAAGTCCACTACACATAGGCGATGACTGGCGATCACATTAACTACATCTCATACTGTCGAAACAGTGGTGTTAGGTAGCGGATTGGAAATCCAAGCAGTGTAGTTAACTGAATTGTATCCCGACAAGCAGTTCTGGAGCGTGTCTCTATAGTTCATATAAATAAGCACATCACATCTTTATGTATCATGATTCATGAAGTCATTTCCACGAATTGGAACATACCATGTGTTGTTGATTTTGTGTTTGCGCATGCACTACACAGTGAATGGTTAACTGTCCTCTATAGCAGGTCAAACCTCCTGAAGCATTCAAGCCTCTGTAAACAACTGATACTTAAGCTTTTGGGCAATCTTTTACCCGAAACTGTGGGTCTAAGTGGGCTATTAACTTTTGGCTGAAGTCAGAGTAGGTGGCAAATGCCTTCAT
This sequence comes from Silurus asotus, assembly GCA_024362625.1. Lineage (NCBI taxonomy): Eukaryota > Metazoa > Chordata > Actinopteri > Siluriformes > Siluridae > Silurus > Silurus asotus. Next base: position 1,310,047 of record MU551700.1, read on the forward strand.
CATCAAACAGGTAAAAACAGTAAACTATATTTTAGACGTTCTTAACTGTAAGTAACTGTAATATGGTCATACTCATATTTTGCATTTTGTAATAAATATAAATTTTTACCTTAAAATGTAAGTCTAAACATGTTTATATTCCATATTTAATTAATAAATTACATTTCTGTGATTGTGTTATTTGTTTAGCTACAGGTATAGCTGCTAAGTTAATTTCTTTACCCATGTTTTTCATACATTGTGGCTCCACAATGTCATATACTGTACTTCAAGTGATTGAAGTATTTGTTGGTTTTCTGAAGTCAGAAATAATAACCAGCTTGTAAAAGTTTGAATAATTGATGTTAGTTGTGTCAGGATTATGCTTAGAGCCACAGGACTATTTTTTTCCATCAGCTCTTACATTCAAAAGACTTTACACGGCGTTCTCACTCGTCTTGTGAATTGTGAAAAAAGAAAACAATAATTTGATTGTTATATAAGCCGTTTTGTTTGTCATGACAGTATGTGCTTTCATAACATGGTTACTGCACATCAGTTTACCTCAAAGGAAGAGTCACTTCCATCTAACATGAATTTTAAATGAATCTTCTCGACGTATTCTGTAGGCAGAGAATTTGAATTTTTCATTTAGCGGCGCAGCATCTGGACCACATGCTGCACTCCTTCGTCTATGTCATGCGAATAGGTCACGCTGAAATGGATAGGATCGGGTCTGTTTTTAGGCAGCACTTCTGTTGAGGAGAAATGAACCCTTGCGCTTGCCTTTCTTCAAATGCGTCTAGCTCTTAAAGAGCACCGCAGTGTTATGATCAAATTGTTTTCTTATCTCCTGGATGGAGCTCAGGTCTCTTTTTGTTTACACAGGTTTAGAAGGCAGAATATTGGAGCTCCAGCTAACCGAAGGTCCTGTTAGAACTTTAGGTATTTCGTTATTTATCAGGTTGTAGGTAGTTTAGCTTGTAATAATTAAGATATAAAAGCTATAATTTGGCATGAGGTAGCGAATGACTAATGCTGGAATTCATTATATAGATAGCGTAAACATTTGTCAGTAAAAGCAATGTTAAGCTATTGTTAATATAAATATGCACCTCAGATACATGACAACATTTACTCTCAAAACTTGACTAGCATTCCACTGTAATTACACTTAGCATTCACTGTTTACACAAACATTATTGTATAGCAGAAAATCTCTTCTAAATTTTAAAAACATGTAATCATCCAATAATCTTAAATCATCAGTAATTATGCTAAAACACAGATAAGGAATGACACCAGAGCCATGATAGTTCTGCAAATGACTTTGTGGCTCTAATTTGTGTTATGTTACTACCTCTTTCCACATTTATGGTGTTAATGAGACTATTTTAAATCTTTATTTAAATGTTTAAAAGTCAAACCGCATAAAAAAAAATCGAATCTATCAACAGTTGATGCTAAATGTTTCTTTTTTTTCCCCACATATCTGAGGTGAATGTTGATATTCCCAATAGTCCTGTGTAGTTTGGAGTCTTTAGCTAGCTAGTCTGTGTTTCACAGCATTCTCATAACTTACAAAAAAGAGCACAAAACTTTCTCAGAACAAATGAAATACTCGACCAATTCTTTCTACCGTGCTCACGTTTATAAAGATGCTATGCTAACCTAACCTGATAACCTCAGCCTAGCCACAGCCTAGCACACAGCTTTTACATATATGCTAATCAGCAACATGCATCCAGTTAAATACATCTACTTCTCAATCTTGTTCTGACAACCCCACATTCAGCTGTGTTTGCATTAGTTTTCGAGGCTACAGGTCTGTTTATGTGGACGTGTGTATGTTTAAGACCACAGGTGTGTGTGACTGTGTGTGGAGTGTTTGCAATAGCTAAGCTTTCCTGTCTCTCTTTTGCGAACACAGACATGCAGTCACCAATGCGCTTTTGTGTGCACGAGGCGTGTCAACAAAATAGGCCTAATCCCTAATGCCTGGTAGGCAGTGGCTCGCTGAGTACAGACACACCACCACACACACGTGCACACACCCCCATCTTCTAAATTCAGTCATCCACAACTGGATTGGAAAATAAAATAAAAAACACAACAGAAGCAGAAGTGGTCCTCTTGTAGATTAGCGCTATCAGTGCGTGGGTGTGTTTCTGTGTCTAACCATGAGGAGTAAAGCTACTGTACAATAACGGACAAGGCCTTTACCCCGAAGTGAAACCCTTCTACATTAGTGTTCATGATGAGGCGCATTACTCCACCATGGCGTGTTAGGACCGTTTGTTAGCTGGGGGAGATCAGCCACTGTTTATTTATTGTGAAATGAAGCAGAAAGGACGTGACCTTGACTTTTCTGGTTCACCAGATCAAGTCTGTGTGGGTGCTCTCGTGTTTGCAGGCATCGTAGCCTTGCAGTTGGCATGTAAGTTTTCTTTATCTTTGCGAGTGTGTTACTTGTACTGTGAGTGTTGGTTGTACTGGGTCTGAACTGTGACCTGGCATTAATGGGACCATAAGGCCTCTGGTTCGAGTAGGAGATAATATTCTTCAGCTGTAAAGAGCTAGCGGGATTTAAAAATATTCTTATATTTGCATTGTGTCTAAAGATCAAAATCAAATGCCTTAAAATATTAATTATAATAGAACTCGGCAATGGAATCGGCCCTTAAATTGTTTTATAAATTGGGAAAAGAGAAAAGAGCCATGGGCAGTGGATACTGGTGACGATGAAGCTAACTGATGAAGATGATGCATGTGAATTTGCTGAAGTCTACAGAGCGGCTTGGGTCATTGTCTTGTTGAATTCTTCTGTGAAAAATATCGTCGCAAATCCAATAATACTGGCTGTACTTTAGATCCTTAATATTGGGTTCACGACAAAAAACAGAAGGTTTGATCGAAAAACTGGCGATCTTTAGCATGTTTCCCACCAGACATTCATTAAAAATGATTTGTTATACACATTTTTAATTCAGCATGTAAATTATGTAAATATCAGTGATATATATTTTGACATTTCGCATGCTAATCCATTCGATTTATTTTCCAAGGAACACATGGATAACAATCACATGATTATATCACATCATATTTATTGATTCATAATAATTTGAATATTTGATTAATAAATCAAATATTTGAGTTCCTTAAGCCTTCTTGTTAGCATGAAGTAGACTTATATATGGTGTTACTACTTTAGAACCACATTTACTAAATGTTTTGTATTTGGATTTTATGTTAATTTTAGACTGTACAAATATATGAATGTACAGGGAGGTAACATGACGTCATTAAATGAATGTAAAACTATCTACAAATAATTATGTGCGAGTTCACATTTGATAACTTATAGTAATACAGCCACAGTATGCAGGGTGTGTTGACCTTTAATGACCTTGCTGAGTGTGAATACAGCAGATGTACTAGCACATGGAACCTTTGAGTTTAAAGTGGTCACAATTGAAATGCCTCGTCATTCGACTTTTTTTTTTGACAATGCAGATTTTATGCTTGGTCTCAGTGAAGCGAATATTAAATTAATGCCCCACAGGTTACGAGCAACAGAGTTTACGACTATAAACACAGTCGATGCTCATAAAGAACCACTCTGTCAACTAAAATTGGTCCAGTTACTTGTTTGCAAAGACCTCGATCAGCAACTAAGGGGATTGAACAGCAAGAAATAAAAAGGACTATTTGAAGTGTTTATATTATGATTCGCTTCACATTACCATTAGACAAAAAGCTTTTTTTTGTTGTGAAAGGAAGGAGGAAGACAGTGAACTATGACTTTCTTGGTAGGCTACTGTTTAGATACAAGCCATGTAACAGACACTGCCTTTCATTAAAGCCTGTGTAAAGCTCATTAGTTTCAGTTCAGTGCGGCTTATAGACAGGTGCGGCTTATTTATGTTCAAAATAAAAATCTTTGTAAAATTCAGTGGGTGCGGTTTATATTTGGGTGCGTTTAATAGTCTGGATAGTCTTTTTGTTTATCTGTACTTTACTGAAGTGTTCAGTATATTTCATAGTCAAATATTTAACTTTTTACTCGACTACATTTTGTAAAATCAGTCGTTTGTTTTTATTTATGAGCGGATAAAAACTTGTCAAGCCCGCATCAAGCCACCAATCATGGAAGAGCGCGCTCTCTGTTTTGAACTTGTGATTGCCGCTTGGTGATTTCTGTGGTATCAGTTAAACAGCAAGAAGAAAATTTCAAGAGCAATAAATGATGTAAGAAACTCCTGACTCTAACTTGCCTGAACAGTTGTACAGCCTGTAGTTAAAAGGTTTTGGACTCATGATAATTTGCATAGATATTAATGCAAATGATTATTAATTATAATGATATAAATGTTTGACTTATTAATATCATTATATCAATAGATTACTTAGTACTTAGCAACAGAGTCTTTTCACATAAACTGAGTTGATTAAACAGAAGTTTTGTAACAAAAATTATAGTATTAACATTATAGCTGAAATAAATCATAGTACTTTGGATGCTTAAGTACATTTGAAAGCAAATACTTTTGTTCTTCTACTCAAATGAAGTTTAAATGGACCATATTTTCTTTTACTGGGGTCCTATTTAACCTACTGTATCTTTACTTTGACTAAAGTACATGGTTTGTGTACTTCATTCACCACCAGCATTTAGTATTAATTCTACATAGGTAATAGCGCACCTGTCTAGGACACCTTGGATCAGTTTCCATTCTGTGTGAATGTGTGAAACTGGAATCAGGGTTTGTTCCTTTGTTGTGGACAGAAAAAGGAACGCCCAGTGACAGAGATACCAGTTTAAATTGTGACTTCAGCAGAAAAAAAAACCCTGCTGACATTGAGCTTTGAGCACATCAAATGAAACAGATATCACCGTTGCTTGCAGAGTCAGCTATTATAATTTATGAAAGCCGAACAATGTTTAGAGCCTGTAGGTACTTGTAACCATTAAAGGATCTCGGTGTGCAATTAATGCTTGGTGAATTGTAGTAAAGTTCAAAAGTAGGACTTGAAAAGAAAAAAACAACAGAGACATGATAAAAATAAAAGACTGGACGAAAGGTTCGAGGGAGGATGTGTCAGGAAGGTCAGAGCCAAATAGAGAGATAAAGGGTGAGAAAGAAAGAGAAAGCAGGAGCCGTATTGCGGCTGTAATTAGTTTTTAATGGTTAATTAATGTCAACAATCTCCTATAAAAGGCAGATATCTTGCACTTGTGTGCAGTGTAACATACACCTTAAAATAATCCCATTTACACCTGTCAGAGAGCGAGGGAAGAGCGGGGAGCAAGGCGGGAGGCGGGAAGGGGGGGAAAAAGAGACAGAACAGGAGGGGTTTAATGTGTAAGAGATAAACAGAAAGGTTCCTCTCATTCATTTTCAAGCTCCCCCCCCATTCTTCTTTCTGTGTGAGCTGGAAGCATGAGGGATTGAGAAGGTCTAATTGAGTTTCGCCATCTGGCTACACCAGGGACCCCGCCAAGCATCCAGCATGCCACACACACACACACACACACACACACACGCACACACACACACACACGCACGCACACACGCACCTGCTGTCTTCAAGTCTTTTGATTTACTGTGTGTGCGTGTGTTTGTGACAGGTGTCAATTACCATTAAATCTGTCCTTGTCCCAAACCTCCCCTGCTTCTGTGACTATTTAAAACACAAACACACACACACATGCACACACACACATATATACAAAACGGTAAACCTTGCTTAACAACGCTTGAAACACCTCATCCAGGTCTCTATGGTGTTGCCATGGTGATAAAGATTCGTTTCGGCTCAATTAACTTGCATGTTTTAAACACGGATCAAGTCACCGGAACGACCCCGTCTTTACCTGAGGCCAGATAACAGACACAGATATACACATCCTCGGTTTTTCGCTCGGGCTCCCTTGACTCTGTTTCCTGGTCTGGAAGTCACCAGCTTGCACAAAACCCCAGGTCACATGCAGACGTGAGTTAAGGATGAGGTCAGTGTATTTGGTTTCACACACACTATCCAGTGTCCAATGGCTAATACGTAGATTAGATTTGCATGGCAAATGAAGGGAGCTATGTTTGGTCAGGTGATGTGTATTTGGAGGAAAGAATTGAAACTATACTGCAGGCCAAGAGCTTAATTTTTGGCCTAGATACAAGTACTGTAGGTCAATTTAACAAATAGGTCTCAAGTCTTATTGAAGTTCAGATACGTTAACCTGAAGCCATGAGCTCATTTTAGACTGTTTTTATATATATATATATATAAAAAAAAAGAAAAGGAACAAAAAAAGAAAAAAACGAGGGGGTGAAGGTGGTGAGAGACGGAGCGCGCATCATCTCAGCGGCGGTGACGCGCTACTGCAGCTCCTCGCACTGAGACGCGTCTCTCTCCCTCTCTCTCTTCCTCTCTCTCCCTCTCTCTCTCTAACTCTCTCTCTCTCTCTCCGGCGAGAGTCCGCACCATCCGGAAACGATTGCGCTCTTTTACCCTGTGCCACTATCTAACGAAACGAGCGCGTTTCATACCTTTACCTTGGTGTTTCTCGGTGGTTTATTAGAGGAGATCAGTGTTCGGATCATCTCGACTCCTGCCATCGCTTTGGCTCCGGGGGAAAAAAATGGAAGGCGGGAGATGAGCCACGTCCGAACCGAACGCGTTTCTGTCCGCTAATCCATCTTGTTGCACCGGACGCGCGTCGTGGGCAATGGAAAATCTGGACTGGGGAAACATTGCATTGTGTCCATTCTGAAGAATGTCTTCAAGTATGTGGGAAAAATAGCCATAGCTTCTGGATTGTAAGGTAAATGATCATTATGATGATTATTATTATTATTATTGTTGTAATGATTATTATTATGATGATGATGATGATGCAAGTGTCGATGACGACATAAATCTGTATCACAGCAATACACTTGTATTGGCACGTCATTGTCTCGGCGTTTGATTCAGCACACGCCGATTTCTTTTTCTCCATGACTCCCGGGATGAACGGGATTTAACAGGGAAGTTCACGAGCGCAATTTGAGAGCGCATTATTTCAGATTTGGGGGTGGGGGTGGAGGGGGGTCTGGGGGAGTATAAGATAAAAACGAGACGGTGGGACACGCAGACCGACCCGCGTCGTACATGCGGCTGAATGGGTGCGTGTTGAAACCAGAAAGTGTTGAAGCAGCTGGTGTTTTTTACGCGGACGAGCCCCCGAAAGACGCGCTCGCCTTTGCGCACGATCGTTAAGACAAACTGCCGCAGTCAAGTCGCGGTGAGACGCTGAAATGTCGTGCGTAAGCGCTCGACTGCTCCATTCTGGGGAATCTCGTGGCGGATCACATTGAGGATATGAACGGCAACACGCACGCACGCACGCACGCGAGCGCGCGCGCGCACGCACACAACAGCACAGTGCACTGCACACAACTGCAGTGGCTGCAGGATGAATGCAACCAGGACATTGAATAGCATTTCCTCCCATCTCTCTATCTTTCTTTCTCTCTCTACTGTACCCCCTTTATTTCTTCTATAACACACAATTTCTGATGCGTAAAAACGACTCCAACGCAGCCAGTTCACGTTAAAGTTTCGTGTCCGACAAAAAAAAAAGGCATCCTCTGGCACTGTCAGTGGCATGAGGAAAGTATATTATATATTTATTTTTTAAAGATCATTGTCATAAGTAGGCATTTTAGCATCAAGTAGCTTCAATGAGGTTTAAATCCCTAATACTGTACGCTACTTTTTTCAAGGCAGTTGTGTTGTGATGTTGACACCTAGCTACAGTATAAGCTATTTGTGTTTGAATGCTTGTTATCATGCTAGTCAATGCTAGTTCAGAGCCTTAGCTAACCTGTGTGGGGTAAACACCTTTTTTTTATCCTTCGTGAAAATTTGAGCACTTTACATTTTTTTAAGTGGATCATTAGAAGCTGTACTTCAGTTTTTTCCTCAATAATATGTCTAATCGCATTTATTTTAGCTTCTTTATTGCATTTTATAAGAAGCAAAACACAATTTGTTTTTTCTAAGCATGGCCTGCTGTTGTGTCTCGAGATCCAAGACTCCGCTTGGAGCCAATCGAGGCGCAGTATGCAAAGAGTATGCAAATGAGGGTGGCACTCGTTGTTTATCATAAAAAAATAATCCTGCTTTCAAAATAAGTCCATCGACCTCTTGAAAAACATCGAGGAGTTTGACGAGCGTAGTTCATACAAAACGTGAAAGCCGTTGTCTCTGAGGAGGACTCTGTCCTTCAGCGTTGAGGCAGGAACAGACGGAGGTGATATTTAAGGTGATTTAAGGTGATTTAGAGATCTAAACTCAGCTCGGAGCTAATAAGCGATGACTCATGGGCAAAGCGTGACGAGGGCAAACGGCGGGAGACCGATCCGAGCTTTCTTGTTTAGTGAAAGCACATGAGAGCGATTGAAAGACCGTAACGAAGCTTTTGTGGAGAGACAGAGACCGAAAGAACGAGACATTCGATGAGAGCCGGCTCCTATCTCCTTAACACAGAGCAGCAAGGGGAAAAAAAAAAAAAACGTAAAAAATCACTGCAGTGTCGTCGTGTTTTAGATCTGCCGAATAAAGGGCATGCACCTCTTTCCCTCCTTTTTTTCTCTTCTTTACTCTTTCTCGTTCTCTCTACTATTCTCTTATCCATCTCATTATTATTCAGTTGATGCATTGCTTGGCACAAGGGCAAAGCTTTGCATAATTTATGCATGGCCATCATCAATTTTTGAAAAACAGCCCAGGCCACCTCCTTCGTGCTTTTAACTAAATAGATGCTCACCGAGCCCAATGAAAGGTGTGTGCGTGTGCGTGTGTGTGTGTGTGTGTGTGTGTGTGTGTGTGTTACTTCCTATATAAACTTCCAACCCATGTTCATTTGTATGTATGTATGTATGTATGTATGTATGAATTTATGCATGTATGTAAGTAATTCTTTATTTTCGGGATGTTACTTTGTCTTCCCCCAACCCTTCCTGCAAGCTTTGAAAAAAAAGATTGGAGGTTCAAAAGATAAAAACTATTTACTTCATAAAAAAAAAGGAGCATTGCTGATAGACACACAGCTTTTTTTCTGATTGAAGGTGGTGGCACCCAAATACCTTCAAAGAGTCCTTTGGAGAAGGAGATGCGAGAGAGCAGAGGTGAGGGACAGAACAGTGTTGTTGTAGCTCGTCTCCGTGTCTGTTCCTCACTTCAGTTCACGCATGTGTAGGTAGAATAACCTTTTCGGAAGCTCCCTGCAGCACTCTGTCAGTGTGACCTTTGACGCCATCCTCTTCCTGCGCACCCACACAGTGTCCCCTACGTCTCAACCCCAGTGATAGCAAGTTGTTTCCATGGCTCCCGTAACAACCTGCCGTCGACAGGTCCGGAGACCACAGCAGTTAAAAAATGTCCAGTCTGAATTTATTTCTTGAACGTTTGGCAACCTGGGAAAAACCCTTCATGTTGATATTTGCGACTGTTTGTGGTCTGTTCCCAAACCAAATTATAATCTTAATGTTAATTAGTATTATCTTCCTGTTTATACCACTTGCCCAGGCAAGATTTAAATGCAAATAAAATATTTTTCTATGGTTTTATTTATTTATTTATTTATTTTTACATATTTATTTTTATTGGAATTTATATTTTAATTTTTTTGGGAATTCAGCCTTAGGGATTCTGGTTTTATTTTAGACCACCTCATTTATTTCCTAAGGAATATTCTCTTCTTTTTTTTTATTTTTTTTAATTTTTTTTTTTAAATGTGACCTAATATTTGTCATGTACATAAATCGATGGACAACTCAATCTCACATTTAGTAATTCATTCCATTTTTGATGTATTTTTTATTAATTTTAAAACATCGCAAAAGTATTAGGACACCTGATTAGGACACCTTTCTGGTACTACAAAGTCGGAGGCACACAATATAGTGTAGGATGTCTTTGAATGTGTCCCTCTAGAGCTCTGGATTAATTAGAAGGCTGTCTTCACCCCAGACCACCTCACATCACCTCACATCATTACTTGACTTTAACACCCTTGTGACCCAAATTTTCAAAATCTATTGGAAAACAACTTTCCATAAAAATGGGGGTGGTTATAACCAGACACAAACATTTGTCAATACAGAGTATGTATATAGAGGAACAGATTTTTACACTGCATGCACTTTCTAATGCTACCCTCCCATTTTTTTTATTCGGGCTTGGGACCCACTCTGAGAGTGCACTGGCATGTGCGACCACCCATTGCCTGGTTGGATCGGTGCCCAGGAACTAAACCCAGACATACACACTATAGTGATATAGAGTAATCTTCAGATCTTGAGGTCAATATGAAAGATTTTGCACCACCTAGCATTGTTCCCTTGTTTACCCACTGGTGCATTTTGCCATTTGGTGTTTAGGCAGCTTGTGTTGACCAGCTCATTGTTTCTCTCGCCATTCCTTTGTTCTTTATCTTTCTTAGTTTCTCTCTGTGAGATTAATGGCTGTAGTTTTTGCTGTGGCAGCGTGTCTTCCCTTGAATATTCTCCTGTCAAACCTAATCACGCTGTTAGAAAAATGAGCCACAGCTGCAGAGTAAAATCACACTTCATAATCTCACCTCTCCCGCTTGGCCGATTGGAATATCTCCGTTTTATTAGAGAGGCAGAAGAGAGCCAGCATATGTGTGTGCATGTGTGTGTGTGTGTGTGCATGTATGGATCCAAAATGGAGGCTAAGCCAAGCCAGCAAGCGCATGAGGGAAATTTCAAAGCCTCCATCATCAAGCATGGAGGTCTGTTTCGACCTGATGGACATCTCACAACCGAGCCACCTGTCTATTGCAAACATAAGCTAAACATAAAGAGAGATGCACCGTGTATGTCTCGAAGTCATGGAGACTTGATTTTAAAGGGCGAATCGTTAATCAGCGAGCACGTACAACCGATCTCCTCACCGCCTCCCGAGCCCACACGAGATAAGTGTTTCCTGGTTCTAGGTTGGAGCTGCTCAGGCGTTCTGTATCTAAATATTTTAACCAAAAACCCAGAGCAAATTGATATCATGATACTTTTGACGAAATCTAATTTCACAGTGGAACGAATGAGGTAAATCATTTTGATTGTGCGGTCGCACGATGAATTTCAATTTGCTGCACGCTTCCTACTAGTTTCGAGTTTTCTTCATCCGTCAGCGTGTCAGTGTTTATAAATCAGAGCGGCTGGTGGAAAGCTGCTGTTTATGTCGTACCTCCTTCTTATGACTGACTCTATATTAACCACAAAAGAAACAGCGCAGCCCTTCTTAAAGCCCGTTTGACGTGGGGATGACGAGGACATGGGAACTGTAAATTGCTTCCCTACTCTCACTGGGTGGGATAAAAAGCAATCGCATTTTTCACCCGAATTACCACATGTGTGCTTTTGGGAAAATTGATAAAATCAGGTGGGTAAAAAACATAGCTTCATATATTACAGAGTTACTTCCCCTTCTTTCTTTTGCTACTTTTTTGACCTCTGAGTTTGCAGAAATACGGTACACTGTCTGGATGGTAATTTGTTCTCTTCTAAATTACGGATGTGGCCCGGTCAGGCTATCTAAAATTATGTGGTGGTGATAATTGTCTAATTATCACTATCATAGAAGTGATAAATGATAATTATGAGTTGCTATCATGACCCACCAGCCTTCCTGGAATGCTTTGTGTAATTTTGAGCCCGGGGGAATAGAGGCTTAGAGAGAGGGTTGGATGGATGGATGGATGAATAGATGGATGAACAGGTACAGTCATTGAATGGGGTGCTGAGTATTATATATAATATAAATGAGAAATCTTATGACTGAAATATAATACTGCCTAATATTGTGTCCTGTGGCCCATCAAGCCTTCGCTCTCTACGTGTATTAATGAGCCTTGGCTGCTCATGGTGGAGCACTTTTGATAGATACTGAGCACTGCAGACCAGGAACATCCCACAAGAGCTGCAGTGTTGGAGATTCTCTGACCCAGTCGTCTAGACATCACAATTTGTTCCTCGTCAAACTCAAATCCTTCGATGCCCATTTTTCCTGCTTCTAACGCATCAACTTTGAGGACAAAATGTTCACTTGCTGCCTAATAAATATTTTCACCCACTAACAGATACCATAAAGAAGAGATAATCAGTGTTACAACACTTCATAATGTTATAATGTAATAATGCTATGTCTGGTCGGTGTATGTGCGTGTATTATACATATCATTATGCATATAATTATATATAATTATATGTATGTTTTACATATTTTAATTATAGCCTAAACGTTTTTATTTTTTATTTTGATTCATTGAAAGTGCATTAAAGAAATATAAAGGATTCCACATATCTGAATATTTTAGAAATCGACGTCTTCTAAACAATTTGAATCGAGAATTTCACTCTTGGATAATATTAAATATCCACAATAATAAAAAAGTGTGCTTTTTTTATTCAAGGAAAATTTAAGTGAAAAAAAAAGAATTAAAAAACGTTGCTCAGCGAGCCGGCCCAAACGCCATCGCTATTTTCCCGTGTGGGCGCCGTGTTTATTTGTCTGCGTGCATTTTGGATTGCTGTTTAGTTGAGTTTGTTGTTTGTCTTGTGTGTCCAATCTGTCAGTGACACATCATCAGAGTAACCCATAATCACAGCCTCGGTTTGTATAGCTAGGCTTAATTAGGCTGATTTTCTATTTTGCTGAAAGTGTGTGTGTGTGTGTTTATGTCTAGCTTTGTGTGTGGGTTGGTGTGTAGGTATACGGCATGCTCTAAAGGAAAAAATCACACGTCGCTCACTGAAAAAAAATGCCGTACATCGCTATGGTAACCTGCTTGACTCATTAGCATGTGGGACATGTAAAAGGGTTCATTGCTTCGTTAAATGCGACAATGCTGATATTTATTTACTCTTGCTGACTCCTGATCGCCGTATTCCCAGCACGGAATCCACTGGCACTGCGGAATTCTGCAAACTCGCTCGCTATTTATTATTGAAATGATTTTGGGTCAGAATGTTTGGACTAAATTAGAGGAATGGGTCTAATTATAACTGAGGGGGGTTTGGATGGGAGAAAATTTTCCTTTTTAAGATTCCTTAAGGCCTAGAGAGATGTAATGCATTTTCAGGAGAGATTGTCATACACGAAGAAGACATGCAGAGGGAGAAGGGGAGAGGTGCGGAATAACAAATGAGCCTGATTCGAGCAAACACCTCTTCTTCCCGGTATCTCTAGTTAGCAATGCTCTGACCTTTTAACTCTGACCTTTCATTACGCTAATTAAGATACTTGTAACGCACCAACAGGTTGTAACTAAGGATGATTTTCACACTCGCAATGCATTCAGTGGAGTGTGAAAAATTCTTTATTTATTTTTATTTTTTATATTTTTATACCGGGGTCATGTGACCTAAAGGGTCCATGTGTGAAAGTGATATTGACAGGGTTTTTTTTGCAGGTGACTTGCAGGTCAAATTTTACCACAATCAATATCAAGGTAGTGTTGAAAGAATGTAATGTTATAAACTACAGCAGAAATAACGCAGGAAAAAAAAAAAAAAACAGACCAGACAAGGTATTCGGAAATGTATTTGAGACTTGTGTAAAATTGTAACACCTTTTTTAAACTGTTTTTGATCAGGCATTACATTATGACCACCTGCCTAATATTGTGTTGGTCCCCCTTTTTCTGCCACAACAGTCCTGACCTGTTGAGCATTAACAGCATTACCTTCTTCAGCAGTTTGAGCTACAGGAGCTCGTCTGCTGGAACGGACCACACGGTCCAGCCTTCGCTCCCCACATGCATCAGTGAGCCTCGGCCGCCCACGACCCTGTTGCTGGTTCACCACTGTTCTTTCTTTGGACTTTTAATAGATGCTGATCACTCCAGACCAGGAACATCCCACAAGAGCTGCAGTGTTGGAGATGCTCTGACCCAATCATCTAGACGTCACAATTTGTCCCTCATCAAACTCACTCAAATCCTTACTTGCGGACATTTTTCCTGCTATTAACACAACTTTGAGGACAAAAAAGTTCACTTGCTGCCTATTAAATTCCACCCACTAACAGATGCCACGATTAAGGGATAATCGTGTTATTCACTTCACCGCTTATAATATTATAATGTCATGATATTGTGCCTGATCGGTGTATATGGACACACGCATGGGAATACCTGACTTTTCCAGCCATATGTGCTTCTTCCCCAAACTGTTACTACAGAGATAGAGGCATGTACAGGATGCCCTTGGTATTTGATAGCATTACAATTTTCTTTTATTTGACCTGTTTCCAGCATGACAATGCCCACGTACAAGCAGCATTATGAAGATATGGTGTACATGGATTAGAGTGAAAGATTTCGAGTGGCCTGCTTTAGAGGTCTGACCTCAACCCTATTAAACACCTTTGGGATAAATTGGAAGCCTAACTGCATCCCAGGCCTCCTCACCTCACCTGTATCAGTACCTGACTTTACTAACATCCTTTGTAGCAGAATGAGCACAAATCTCCAAAATCTATTGGAACATCTTTTTAGAGTGGGGGTTATTCTAACAGCAAACGTGGACTAAATATAGGAAGAAAAAGAAAAATCCTTTTTGATTAGATCAAGGCACCTTAACGTATACATTTGGAAAACATGTCCAAACCATTCACAGTGTTTATACAAAGTAATCAGAGTTGATGTATGTAATAGATTGTTTTAATTCTTAAAACATTTGTGAGCTAAAATCCTGCTGCACACTATTACTTCCAGAGATCTGATATGCCATTGCGATGAACTACAGGCGTATCAAAAGCCTGAATATTTACGTCTGGTCCTTCAGTGAAAATTAATCTTCTGCTGAAAACAAAACAGTTTTGAAAAGACCTGACTGAGCTTATGGCGTAGACATATAGATAACCCTGACAGTTCAACCAGTTCCCGATGTTCCAGGGCGTCACGATCGCTCAGCATTGTGGATCAATGTTACCTTCGTGCAGCCAACACCCAACACAGACCATCACATCCACTTATACTGTTCTCCTCTTAATGTATTCCAAACCTTTTCGCATTGCAGGCATGCATCCAGTTTTCATCTCGAGCTTTCCCGGGTCCATTGGAACGCCGTTTCTAATAAGATCCTTCTCCTAATGTTAAACAGACATATTGAGCAATAAAAGGGCGAAAGAGCTGCAGAGCTAGTAAACACACATGAAAGCTGAAAGGAGAGAGCAGCCAAGAAACCAGAGGATCTGAAAACCAACTGCTCTGTGAAGCATGCCAGAGAATGAAGGAGAGGCGGAGATGGAGAGAGAGATGTTTGCAGGTAGATTGTTGCCAGGAAGTCAGCAAAAGCCGGTGGCACTGTAGGAGACTTTCAGTCGGAATGAGTTTCAGATGGGTACAGGCTCTGCAAATGGATCTAGGAAAAAATAGGGAGCTTGAGAGGGGGTGGAGTTGCGGTGGAGGTCACGCATGCTTCCTGTTGGGAAGGAAGACGCATCAGAAAAGTGGCGAGAGAAGAGAATCTGACAGTGATTGAAAGACTGAGCAGCCAATCAGACCTCCTGCTATGCCGACCATATTGTCCTTCCAGCAGGAGGTGGCAGTGGATTAAACGAAGTGTAGGGGTATGTGCAGTGACTTCGCTAATCATTTACAGGTACACAGCACTGATTCAGCGCACGATCCTCACCCGTAAACCAAATCGCCGTCGTGTAGTATACATACTGCATTCTGTACCACTGTGTTTTTGACTCCTTTGCTCTGATTAGTCAGGAGGTGGGGACTTTTTTTTATGGAATAGCAGGCCTTATGAGGTTTACTGTATACTGAATGTCCTTCGAATAAAATATCGTTACTATGGTGACACCAAAAGCACAGAAAAAATACGCCCTCTAAACCGAGACAACTGAACTCAACCGCTAGCGAGATTAGGGCATCTTACAAGGCAGGAGACGCGTACATCCCGACAGAGTCCCAGGTAGTCCTCTATTTACGATCGAGATACCTAACGACGACCCCATCGTTAGTCAAAAGTCGAGGATGGTACTATGACTGTGACATTCTTTTTTTTGCTTCATTCTGAATTTGTATTTTTTTGCACTAAACTGATGATTTTTTTTTTTAACAACTTCAGCCCTGGAACTGGAGGTAGCAGAGCTTAAGATGTTGAGGTTTTTGTTGGGAGTGATGAGGATGGACAAGATTAGAAATGAGTTAATTAGAGGGACAGCGCATGTAGGACGTTTTGGTGACAAGGTGATGGAGGCGAGATTGAGATGGTTTGGACATGTGCAGAAGAAGGACATGAGTTATATTGGTAGAAGATTGCTGAGATTGGAACCACCAGGAAGGAGGAAAAGAGGAAGACCAAGAAGGAGGTTTATGGATGTGATGAGGGAAGACATGCAGGTAGTTGGTGTGAAAGAGGCAGATGTAGAGGACAGGGGGGTATGGAGACGGATGATCCGCTGTGGCGACCCTTAATGGGAGCAGCCGAAAAAAGAAGAAGAAGAAGAAGCAAGAGACATACTTAGGCGATTGGAAGACATGCGTTTATCACTAAAATTGCTGTTTGAAATAGAATTGTTTTTTTTTTTTTTACAATTTTGTCGTATCGCTATCATCATTGTCAGATCAAAAAATCGTAAGTCGAACGATCGTAACTCAGGACCACCTTTTTAAAAATCTTTGTTCAGCAATAGTCCTTGTGAGACCCAAAAAAGTCAAACCATTGTAACTCAGGGACTACTTTTTTTAAAAATGTACGTATTTGCTGTGAGACATCAATACACAATGCAGCATGCAGTTAAATTCTTTCGAACTAATGTTTTGTGGGGGGAAAAAAGGTACTTGGAGTAGAATAAAACATTCACAAGTTTAAAAACTAAACATGAAGAATAAAATGGAATTTGCAATTGGATAAAATCAAAGGGCAGTAAAAAAATCCTGTACGAATGAAAAGGAGGAGATTAGTGTAGTCACACACAACAGTGTTTCCCAACCGCAAACTTTGTACAAACTCTTTAACAAACTAATTTTTAAACCGCAACACTGACTTTTTTTCTTTATTTCACAGACCGCATTTATTCAACAAAAGTGAGATACAATGTACTGTGCACTCTGTTTTCACAGTTACATTTCTTAGCCTATTCAAATCGAATAGCATTAATAAAACATAATGAAACATTAAATACAAACATGCATACTAAATAAGTCATGCTAATTGCTCAACCCAAAGCTTTGTATCTACAAACCAATGACACTTTTTCACATTTTCATTAAAACATAATAGATATCATGATGACATCTACACATGATTAACCATCATATAATAATCACACCATTTTAACAAAGAATTTGAATGAATAGGGGGAGGAATAGGGGAGAAGATTTGGCACAGTCACACTCTAAAACAGCGAGTTCTCGAGCTGTGTTCAACAAGACAAGATCGCACACCTTATTGTGCCGAACCAATTGATCTCAGATGAACCAAAACCTTCCAAAACAAACATTCCTCAGAAAAACTCAAAGAGAATCTTCACTGTTTTTGCAGATTCATGATTCTTCCCTAAATAAATACCTCAATCTACCACACAATTATATTTCAGTCTGTCACGACCACAGTGGTGGGACTCTGTGCCCCAGTGGTGGGAACTTTTATAGGAACAGTTTGTGGAAGAACCAAGTTTGGCTTGAAAAGTCAGGTGTATCAATGCTTTTGTCTATTTTTTGTGTGTATAATACGTATAGAATAAATCACTTTAGGACAAGCTGGTATTGGAAAATAATCCACTTTGCGGTGGTAACAGCAACTCTGCTTCATGTCGAGCGGCATCGCGCTGCACAGTCGTGAATTTATTTCCTATAACGGCGCTCTTGTCATTTTTCATTCCTTACTTAGCTCTGCTTTACTCCTGTATGAAAGAGCATAAAATGCTGGTAATGGATGGAAAAATACTCTCTCTCTCTTTCTCTCTCTTTCTATCCTGCGCTCACTTACCCGTTCCTGTATTGCAGTGGTTTTATTAATGCCCATAACAGTAAGTAGGGAAAGTGGAGTCTTGATTCATGTCATTTAAAAGGAGATCACATTACTGAAAAGGAAGAGGATTTACCTTCTGACTACTTGGTTTCATTGAGTGGTTTTGCTCTCTTTGAACAAATTAATGTGTGTGTGTGTGTGTGTGTGTGTAAAGGAAAGAGACTGAGAGAGATGGTGAGAAAGAGGGAGAGAGAGAGAGAGAGAGAGAGAGAGAGAGAGAGAGAGAGACAGCGATCACTTGCTTATCAGCTCAGACTGAACCTGACTACATAAACTGCAGGCCTCATCTCATTGAAGAGGATTCTCTTAAATCTCAAATCAGGCCAGACTTAAGAGCATACACACACACACACACACACACACACACACACACACACACACACACACGGTTAAACATGCCAAGAGCTGTCTTCATGATCCCTTTGGAATTTTACTGATAAAATTGCAGAAGAGAGCGCAGGGGCTTTTAGAAACTTTTTTGAAGTGCTCTAATCAGGGACAGCTGAGCGTAAATCAGAGAGCGCAGATTTTTTCCTGAACACTGTTTGTTTTGGCTGCTTGCTCTAAAATTCTGGGCTGATACACTGTAGGGCTGTCCAACTACTTTAAATACTGCACTGCATTTTCAATTTGGTATTTAAATATTTGAATATTAATGAAGCAGGGATGTTATTCAATCTTAGACAAGAGGTATGTGTGTGCTTTTTTTATTTTAAGTGATAGTGATCCAAGAAGTTCCCATGGATCAATATGTGCTTTTCCATAGTAACAGATGACAGGAAATGGGAGTCTGACACGTGTCAATTTATACAATGTTATACCTTGCGCAAAATCTTGAACACTCATTGCAGAACACTACCGCAACCAATCCCATCCTGCCCCACTCTGCCCTCTCCTGCCCCACTCTGCCCTGTCCTGCCCCACTCTGCCCTGTCCTGCCCCACTCTGCCCTCTCCTGCCCCACTCTGCCCTCTCCTGCCCCACTCTGCCCTCTCCTGCCCCACTCTGCCCTGTCCTGCCCCACTCTGCCCTGCCCTGCCACACCCAATCTAGCAGCACCATGTTCTACAAGAAAGTACCATGTTCTATTAGATAATACCATGACCCATGTTCTAACACATAGTACCAGGTTCTACTAGATAGTACAATGTTTTAATAGATAATACCATGCACCATGTTCTAACACATAGTAGCATGTTCTATTAGATAGTACCATGTTTACTAGATAGTATCATGTACCATTTTCTACTAGATGGTACCGTTTTACTAGATAATACCATGTACCATGTTCTACAAGATAGTTTCATGTTCTACTAGATAGTGTCATGTACCATAGTCAAATAGATAGTACCATGTTCTACTAGAAAATACTATGTTCTACTAGATATGATAGAACTATTTTGTAGCAATAAAGGTTATCATAAAATGAATACAGCACACATGGTGATCTTTAATTTAAACAAATAAATAATTACTGTGGTATACGAACTTCACTACTTTAAATCAGGCCATACCACATCATGCAGTTGATTATTTTTCTCGAACTGCACCCCCACCAGGATTTATGTAGTATAAATTGGCAATAGCCCAGTTGATGGTCCGATCAGAATTTGAAAAAGATTCATCTTTAATAATATTTATTAAGAGCTCGTTCTGCAAACGAATCAAAGATGATTTAGGAAACGGGTTTTTACCGAATCCTAAACATTGTGTGCATTATGGAAATGGAATAATATACAAATAATGGAATTTCATCTGACAGCCATGTTTCACACACACACACACACACACACACACACACACAAACTCGTTGCTCCTGACACCAGCAAAAACAGAATTCCCAGTTCACGGCCAATATCAGTATGTGTGTGTGTGTGTGTGTGTGTGTGTGTGTGTGTGTGTGTGTGTGTGTGTGTGCGTGTCAGCTGTAGGGGATGGGCGTGTTCAAAACCATTCTGGCAGTGCATCTTGCGGATGAATAAACCGGACCATTACTCATCATAAACAGATTTAATCTCCTCAAGCTCAGAAACGCTGATGGTGTGAAAGTGGCCGAGCTCAGCAGGAGAAGAGCTCCTTCAGCAACCTCTGACAGCTACACGCTCGGCCTTCTTTTGCACGATGCTAAGCTAACGTGACGTTTCCGCCGTCCCGACTCGTAACATCCGCAGCCTTTTATTATCCGGCGACGCTACCCCCCCTTTTTTATTTTCACTGTCAAAGTCTGTTTTAAAAGGCGAATTGCGGACGTTATGCTGAACTGTGAGGATGTAACAGGGATGCATTTATGTACAGATCAATATACGTCTGGATGATATTTAGGTTTAGGTAATAAAGTACAAATCTACGTAACACACTTTATACTTCTGTTCAGTCCTCAGGCTTCATGTCAGTTATACACTATATGAACAAAAGCTTCATAAGGTTCATAAGTACATTTTAAACATCCTATTCTACATTAGGTCCCCATTTGCTCTTATATTACCTTCCACTGTTCTGGGAAGAGGTTCCACTTGGTTTTGGAGTGAGATCCTCGAGATTTGTGATCAGTCAGCCACAAAGCCTGGTACTGATGTGGGGTGAGGGGGCCTGGGGGCGTTCCAATTCATCTCGAAGGTGTTCAGTATTGTTGAAGTCGGCACTCTCCAAATCTTCCATTCCACTCCATATAAACCTCTTCATTGAGCGCACTTTGTGCACAGGAGCATTGCCATGCTAGTACAGGTTTTGGTCTCCTAGTTGAAGTGAAGGTAAAATGTATCCGAAGACATCCTGTACAATTGTGTGCCTCCGACTTTGTGGTAACAGTTTGTCCATATAGTGTATGTCATGATCTCAACCCGATAGAAAGCTTTAGTTTGGCTAAGTTAAGTGGGCAAAGCAGCATCAGCGAGAACAATTATAAAAATGTAAGGAAATATTCATGACGTAATGCTCAGCGCTCGCTGAACTAATCTGCTCTCATTCAGTTTCTCTGCACCCTTTGTAAGATATTTTGGTATTGTATTATGATGCTGTAATATCTCCTTCGACAATAAGCAAAGCAATGTACGCTAAAATGACATTATTATGAGGACAATGTATACGATCCAGTACAATTCTATTATTTTGCACTCTGTAAAATACTGTGGACGATTTTTACGTAGTCTGTGAATGTCACATTGTTGAACGCTAGTTTCTTAAAAGGTTTAAATAGTTTTTTCCCCGATGGAGCTCAGTAATCGGCAGCTGCTTATGCTAACGTCATTTTGTGTGTACGCAGTACGATCAGCCACAATCCTTACCCCGGAGTGTGTTTCATATTCAGAAGCGCTCAATTTCACATATGGAATATTAGCCCTCTGTGTGTGTTTGTGTGCATCAGTGAATGTGTGTGTTTGCTTGCTCATGCGAACGTCTGTTCGAATTCATTTGTTTTGCTATTTCTTTTTTTTCCCAGAAAGACAATCATGACTGCTTTTACTCGTGATGAAAATTTATGCAGCACATGAAAGGAGAATGAATCATTCTGCAATGACCGAGACAAACATGTCTGTGTGAGTGTGTGTTTGTGTTTGTGTGTGTGTGTGGTGTGTGTGTGGTTCTGATTGACTGAAAAAGAACAATTTGGGACAGAACATTTCATTGGCTGATGACCTTTATCACATCACATATTCGTCTTCGGTGCTTATTTAGCTTCTTGCTGTTATTGCCGAGGAGTGGCGTAAGCGTGCACAGCATTTCTGATCTCCTCCTGCATCAGCGCGAGTCTTTTTAGTGGCTTTTGCAGCGTACGCGTCATACTTGCTGTTAGCAAAAGACTTAAGGAGGATTGTTCTGGATTTTTGTGGTAAAATACACTAGCAAATGTATTGGAACATCTGACATCTGCATGTAGAAAGTATTCACAGAGCTTCACTTGTTCCACATTTTATGTTACAACCTTATTGCACAATGATTTAAAATTATTATTTTTCTCAAAATTCTACAAAACGCGTGTGTGTGTGTGTGTGTGTGTGTGTGTGTGTGTGTGTGTGTGGCGCTGTGTAATACAAGTCAAGGACTCTGGAGTGACAGATTGCTATGATCAACTTATCCTTGTCTGTTAATCACCTCTAAAGTTGTAGACAGACTTGAGAAAGGTGAAGCAAAGGGATGAGATCAAAAGGCTTAGACAGAGAGCAAGGCTGTATGATCGCTGACAATGCAAATGCATAAACAGGACAGAATTACATCTGCATGTGTCAAAAACTTTAAACACAAGAGTTTATGGGAAGAAAGATGCACACACACACAAGACTGTCCCATACACATTCATTCAGAATTATGGTTGGTGTAGCCAGTTCACCTACTGGGATGTTTTTTTGGGCATGGCTGTGAGGAAAAGGATGTGTGTGTGTGCGGGGGGTCATGGAAAGGTCACGGGAGTGGGAACATTTTTACAGAGGATGAGTGGAAAAAATATATATATGCCATTATCTTATAATACATTTATTCCTAATATCATATAAATAATATTATATATAAATAATACATTAGCTATTAGCTAGAATAGTCAGTTTATGTTAGCTACTGGAATTTATATCTAAAAGAAAAATCAGGCTAGCAAGCGAACCACCGCAATTTAGCCTAACTTAGCCCAACATGCTTTTTTAAATAAGAGGAAGTTTAAGCAAAAAGTAGACACAAGTCTTTGTTTACTACAGAGTACTTAAACCGATTAGCAAAGCATGGCCCAATGCTGCATGTCTGTGAATTATTGGTAGACGGATAAATACACAAACCAGGCATTACATTATGACCACCCGCCTAATATTGTATTGGTCCCCCTGCCAAAACAATCCTGACCTGTCAACAGCATTAAGTTTTTCAGCAGTTTGAGCTAAAGGAGCTTGTCTGTTTGATCGGACCACACGGTCCAGCCTTCGCTCGCCACATGCATCAGTGAGCTTCGGCCGTCCATGACCCTGTTGCCGGGTTCACCACTGTTCCATCCTTGGAGCACTTTTGATAGATACTGAGCACTGCAGACCAGGAACATCCCACAAGAGCTACAGTTTTAGAGATGCTCTGACCCAGTCGTCTAGACATCACAATTTAGTCCTTGTCAAACTCACTCAAATCGCTTGCACATTTTTCCTGCTACTAACACATCAACTTTGAGGACAAAATGTTCACCTACTGCCTATTATATCCACCCATTAACTAGTGCCAGGATGAAGGGATAATCAGTGTTATTCACGTCACGACTCATAATGTTATAACGTCATCATCTACTGCCTGATCGGTGTATTTGTAGCTATATAATGTTTTTATGTGCAGTATATAGAAATTGTATTTCCACAAACTGCTATCACACAGTTGACATTGAATTTCTTCATTACTTGAACTAGGAGACCCAAACATGTTATGTTAGAACATGACAATCCTTCTGTGCACAAAGCCAACTCCATTATTATGTGGTTCAACCCTATTGGCTACCTTTGGGATAAATTAGAGCATTGACCGCACCCTAGGCATCATCTGTATTTGTGTGCATGTCTGTGTTTGCAATTCAAAAGCCTGAAAAACAATAAAAGGAGTAGGAAGTAAGGTTTTTAGCTTTAAAATGCAATTAAGAGTGCAATTTTAAGAAAATCCAAGTAAACTATGAATATTTAAGTAGATGGAAATAAAATTATTCAATTCAAGTCCACCCTTTTATACCCCACAGTATCAGGGACTCATTTCATTTTCATTTTTGTTCATTTATATGGAGTTATTTCTTAGCCATGAGTTAAACCATTAGTCAGTGTAGGTGTGTTTGGTCCCTGAGATGGTATGTGGAGGAAACCTTGAGAGGAACCAGTCTCAAAAGGGAACCCTTCACCTGGGTGACAAATAAAAGTTCATTCATTATAGTTCCATCATTGTTGAGGTCGTCCACTGTTCACTGATGGATGCTTGAATGCAAAACATATTTGGTGAGGGACCCTTAATGTAAAAGGAGGAAAAAAAGACTGATATGATGAGGATAGAAAAAGACAGGGGAACAAAAGAAAAAAAAAGATTTTATTTATTCAGTCAGTTTGTATCAGTGAATTCGGGCTTCATCAGATAAACATGATCATATTACAGGAAAGGCATATAGTTGTAAATGCTATTTTGTGTGTGTGTGTGTGTGTGTGTGTGTGTGTGTGTGTGTGTGTGTGTGTGTGTGTGGGTGATTGCTTGCTGTTATCTGCATCGTACATACATACATGCACACTCGCGCGCACACACGCACGTATATACTGATCAACAGATAGCAGCTTAATACGACACAGCAGAGGTTGTAACCCAGTTTCCCCCTCAGGCGCACACTGCACAATCAGATTACAAATTCCAAGGGCATCGTCAAGGTCGTGTGTGAAATATAAAATGTCTGCAGGGTAGATGCCTATGTAGGGCTCGTCAAAAGGATCATAATGTATCCCTCTGCCTATACGACATGCCATACAATACCAAAACGGCTACATTAGCAATTGAGAATACCACTGAGACCATTCCAGGTGAGAGCACATCTGTTTCCTGTGCTGTGATCATCTGATCCATTTCCATCGCATAAAAACGGGGACTTGTCTGAATGCGGATAATAACCTTAAACTCTGTTTTCCTGTGGAGACGGACAGAGCATTTCTCGTATCACTAGCTTTCCTGTTTTATTGGAAACCACTCATGCGGATATGTGAAACAGGACGTGACATCATTTTCCTGAACAATGGATTTAATGTGATAATTTTATGAAAGCTAAAATGAGAAAAATATCATAAGCATAGGTAATGAGCGAACTCATGTGGTAATGCCATTCAAGTAACAATTGCGTGTGTATGTGTGTATATATATAAAAACTATTTATTTCTATATAATTATTAGTAGATATTCTATACTTTTATTATTCAAAAAGTGATTTGTGACCAACATTTAGGATGTAGATTGATTTCTCAGCACCACTGGTGCTACGTGAGTATGACGTATCACACTACAGAGACCCATGCGTGTTTTCTGAGAGTCATATAGAATTAAGATTAACATGGCAGAGGTAGAGCTGCATCTTTCTGGTGACAAAACAGGAAAGAACATCTGGTTTTATTGACTCATTTATTCAGTCTTTCTCTCTTAACTGTTTATTAAAACTTTGTGTTCGATTTACACTGAGCAGAAATTTCGATGGGGATCTAAAAAAAAAATTATCCTTATTTTTAGTAATTTGGTCAGTTTGCACGACGAACATCAACATCTTTGCCATGCCGATGGTTTCAGGTCACGCCGTTATTCTGTTTTCAAATATTCCTACACCTAGCCATAAATTGTATGCCTTTCATTTATTTATAGATCACATTATCCTAGACACCACTTTAACTTACTGACTTGTTTTTTTTTTTCACTGATGTGTTTTTAACAGAATTGCTGCAAACACTGCTAGCAGCAATTCTGCTGCTAACACTGCTAGCAGCAGAATTGCTGCTAGCAGTGTTAGCAGCAATTCTGCTGAGTCACTGCTGTGTTTGAATTGGGAAATGACTGAATCATGTAAGCTATGACCTGATATACATGTGTAAGTGGGACAGGCTATGAAGAATTTGATAATTTCAAGAATTTCAAAGCAATTGAGAAGAAATAAATGGAATGCATCAAAGATAATAAAATGTACCAAGAAGTGTATCAAAGTCAAATTACAAAAAGATAAAAAAAAAAAAAACTTTGTCAATTATTAACACAGGATTTGGGAAAAGCTATGAATACGTGCCCTGGTCCAATGTTGGCCCTCATCTTAACCATTGTTAATCATGTTATAGTATAGCTGCAAAATGTACAATATGTATGAGGCATTTTAATGATGAAGGATGCAGCGTTGAAGAAAACAGCATGGCACAGTCAATGCAATGATACAAGAGAGAGTCACATGACTGCACCGCTAGTTGCTAAGAGATGGTCGTTGTATATTAGATGCAATAGTTCTTAGTGAAGTGTGACTCATTATAGAGACTAAGGCTGTGGGTAGGTGCTCATACTCAGGGACTCGAATTGAATAAGTTAAAGGATAATTACATGACCAGTCGCCTCAAGCTCGAATAAAATAAAAAAAAAGGTGACAACAAGCCACCGTTCACTCATTCTAATCACACCTGCAATGTTTCTTGCTGAAGCTACGTAAAACGCAGCTCTGGGAAATGGGTTTTTAAAAACATTTTCTCACTGACAGAATTTTCGACTTAAATCGGTGTAGCCTGCGTCAAGCACATGAACACGGTTAGTGAGTAACAGCATCACGCTGCTGATGGAAAAGTCACAGATCGGGTTTAACAGATGGTACTATCGCAAATTGCTTTCCACGCAAAATAGGCGACAGCAGGGTCGCATCACTGTTCACGCTACGTGACGTCTGATTACGCTTTCTGACACACTTCGGATTCAACGTGACCTCCGACAACTTAGGAAATTTGCTCTGTTGTATTATTTCTGCAGTATTTCCATTTCACTTGACTCAAATTTGCATTATTTCGCTATTATGAAAAAATTAAATCTGCCATCCTCACGTTGGAGACTTTTAGATGTGTGTTGTGCCAAGTGGAACATTTCTGATGCTTCCAGGACTTTCTTTGGTCGCAATAAATGCAGCAAACCCTAAAAGTCATGGCTGATGTACAGTCTAAACCGGGTCTTAGAAAATCACCAGAGTGAGAATGTGTCAAATTTGAGCAAATTTCTCATTGAGCGAGAATGTGTCTCTGAATACATCTGAACTAAAATGACTGGGAATTTTATTGTGACCTTGCTTCAGAAACAAATAACACCACTGAACATTTACAAAGCTATTTACTACAAAAGGTAGAAAAGAAGTACAAAAGAGCATCACATACTTTTGTATGCCAGAATCTGATTTATCATCTTACTATTTTTGAAAGTATTATCTTGTAATTTTGAAATCTTGTATCTCAAAAGTATTTTTTAAATTCTCAGAATATCTTAAAGTTTGGAGCTGTAGCAGGTTTTTTTTGCATTTTTGTCTCTCAAAGCTTCGGACTTATTATCTAGTACTTGTGAATAAACATCACAAAATGTCATCACAAAAAGACTAAACTCATTTTTTCTTTATTATTATTACGTTTTAATGTTGAAAAAAAGTCTAATATATAATGTTATAATTTCTCATTTTGTGACTCATTATCTTAAATGTTTGGACTTATTGTCTCAAACATTTCACCTACTATCGCAAATTTCTCATAAATCGTAGCTCAAGTATTATTCTCAAAATTTGTATTTATTTAAATGATTTTTGGGTTGTGTATATATATATAAATTTTCAATATGATTTTTCAACTTCGGATTTTTACTTATCCCATTTTTATATAGTATATCAGAATTGCCCTTATTGTTGACATGTCTTAAAATTCTAAACAAGCAAAAATCATTATGAAACATTTAAACATTTTCTTAAAATTGTAAAATAATTATTGTGTTATTTATTATTTGTGTTGACGTATCTATTTATTTGGACATCTCAGAATTCTGCCACATTATCTCATGAAATTACATAAAATCGCATTATTGTATTTAACATTTTGAACTTTGCTGAATATTCTGATATGTGAGATATAAGAACATTTTAAGAAAAGGCACAAATTTACAGTTTTACAGGAAAAATTTAAATTACATAACAGGTATCACGCTACATGATCTTTCATTCGTCTTTGTTATTTGTGCATTATTTGTGTTATTTGTGCATTGAAATACTACCTGCAATGCGTACTTATCTACTTCTCTTATTGTATTTATATATTGTACTGTGTATATACTGTATATTATAGTATGTGTATATATATATATATATATATATGCTGTAACAAAGAAATTTCCCCACTGTGGGACGAATAAAGGTATATCTTATCTTATCTTATTGCAAGAACAGTTGTTGTGTCAATAAATTTGACTGATTTCTCTGAAAATAGAGCTATAAGTTTAATTTTTTTTGCTCGCTTTAACCTCCCTTCTTTTACTCTGCCCTTCATGTCATTTGTTTCCTTTCTTTTTTTTATATTTCACAGCATGGTTTCACTAATCACCCTTATCTGTCCTTCTTTTCCCACTAAATGCCTCGGTGCTGCTCTAAGCTGCTCCTCTAGTTGAAGCAGATCAAGCTTAAAAAGTGCAATTAATTGAAACACAGGGAGTGGGCGTCGCTCTCAGTGCGTAATCAGTGCCAGCAAACACTGATTAGAAAGTTTGCACCAACGTGTGAGTGGGTAATGAAGCTGTCTGCTGCAAAACGACATTTACTGCCAACTCTGGGCAAACTTATCAAATACACCAATCCCATGTCTCTCTCTAGGGATGTGTGTGTGTGTAATTGTTGGCATGTCTGTCTGTCTGTGAGCGTGTTAATGAACACCAGTGATGCTGCCTTGTCTTATGTGCTTAGTCTTTGTCTCTCTAGACTTCCTTCAAGGTGAAATCCTTTAATAAAAACCAACAACATAAAAAAAAAAACATTCTGGTCCTGTATTGATATGATTAGATTTTTTTTCTCCCTGTATTCACATGTCAAATAAAAACACATCCAGAGCTCATTAGGGCTTAATGAGATTTTGTTCTGATACCTGGCTCATTTCGATCGCTTCGCGTGCTTCTGTGGGAGCTTTTGCATGCTTCAGGCATGTGAGATTAGAAAAAAGTGGTCAAATTACATTAAAAATGTTCACTTGCAGCGTGTGTGGTATTTATGGTATAAAAATAATTGTGAGGATTATGGACAGGGACTACGTTTCCCACCAAGCACTGCACCTCTAAGCACCACGTCAAGCGTTTGATTGCGCACCCGAATTACTCGAGGAATCGTTACAGCCATTTAATCGTCCGATGTTTATGCCATTTTTCATGCACGCATAACATTTGCAATTGAATACAATATCTAGAATTTTTTTTTTTTACGTAAATAAATCCACAGAAAAGAAATTATTAAATCATTCCAATATATTTATGTAGTATATTATTGCAGTTTATTTTCCTCAATATTATAGTTATCATTTAATTATTTTTTTTTTATTGTTTTTCTTCTTCTTGGTAAAGATATCATTAAAAATTTAAACTCGAGCTCATGTAAAAATAAATATAGAAATATAATTCAGCATGGGATTTTACCTGAAATGACAGAAACTACTCTAATAATTAACAGTTTTAAAACAAATATTGACGGAACTGACCCCAGCCATTAGGGTTGCACAAGCCATAGTGCCGGTCCTAAGCCTGGATAAATGGGGAGGGTTGGGTTAGGAAGGGCATCCAGCGTAAAAACGTGCCAAATCAAACATGCGGATGGTCCGCTGTGGAGACCCCTAACAGGAGAACCCGAAAGAAAGATTGATCTTCACTTCAATCACTGACCACTTTAATGGAACAGTTCAAGATCAAAGAACTGGAAGCCAGGTATTTTCCAACCTTCAGCCTTTTAGTTTCTGTGAATCTATATCTACTATAGTTTAAGATTCTTATGTTTGGCATAAAAGAGTGGGAAAAGATGTCATCTTTTTTTATATCTTATCCACCTCAATGTACCTTGATGTATTCTGAGATGCTTTTCTATTCAGCATGGTTGTAAAGAGTGGCTGTTTGAGTTACTGTAGCTTTCCTGTCAATTCAACCCATTCTAGATGTTTCTTTACAGGGCCTCTCTCATCAAGAAGTCTTTTTCAATCATTGATCTATTTTTTTTTGTTTTCACCACTTTCTGGTACCCTTTATTTTTCTGGATTTTACTCATCATTATACGTTTTTCCACTCAGAGTTTATTCTGAGTCGGCCTTTAGTTTCTTCCCCGTGCTGCCCGACAACCCTGTGACAGTTCTGGCGTATACTGCAAAAAAAAGAAGTAAAAAAAAAAAAAAAAAGAACAGTGCATTTGCTGACGCCCGGGAATCAGAACCGAGCAACAACGAAAAAAAGCCTAACAAAGTTGCACACACACTCACACACACATACACGCATGCTGACGTCAGGGATTCAGCAGTGGCACTCGCTGCTCCGGATCTCCCAAGAGGGCCTCTGTTCTCTCTGATCCTCCTGGCCCTCCCAACAGCCCTAACAGAGCGATACTCGCAACCGGCTTCGTTTTGATCTGCCGCTGTAGTGTACACTGTGTTGATGAAAGGAATATGTTTGTTTTATTTACTCTCTTATTTATTTTGATCCGAACAAGCCACCCAGAGATGACCTTCATCGACGTGTTGGTCTGTTTTCACTTTGCTACATTACTCACAGCGCCGTTAGCACTACCGGTGGGATTTAGTCGTCGCTTCATGTCAGCCAGAACCAACCCATGTAGTTTTAGTACTTTAGTCGGTCGGGCTTCTCATCTGCAGAGTCAAGCCGAGCCTTTGTGCTGTGTAGCATTCTGGGATATTCCAGCGTTCGCACCGATGTCTCAATTTACGTCTGGGTTCTTTTAGGTCTCCCCGTGACATCGTCAGGGTTGACGATGAAGTTCGCACTGGAAATACAGCATGAAGCAACAAATGAATTCAATTGTATTTGTATAGTGTGTTTAACAATAGACATTGTCCCAAAGCACAGAAATAAATAGATTACAAAATAGCAACAGTGGCAATGAAAACCTCCTCTGAGGAACCAGTAGGGTTTCTGAGAGATAAATATACTTCAAGGTTCTTCTTTGTTCTGGCATCGAGGTGGTGAAATGAACTTCCCCTAGATGTCCGTACAGCGGAGTCCTGGACTTCAAGTGACGGTTGAAGACCTACCTCTTCCTGAAATACTAAAATTAGCACTTTCCAAGTTTGCTTTGTGGAATTCAAGTTATATTTATATTAAGTTTTAATCTTGCGTACCAGTGTAGATTTATTCATTGCTAGAGACTCAAAGCACTTTTGGACAAGGTCGTCAGCTAAATGCCACAAATGTAAATGTAAAATAAACCAGACTCAAAAGGAAACTCGTCCTCATTTGGATGAAGTCCATTTATTACAGTTCATTGTTAAGACTTGCTAATGGGGACTCAAGTGTTAAAAAGTTCATAGTGATTGTAGTCCCTAATCCATTAAACTTAAACTGTTTAGTAATTCATTAATTAAAAATGAATGAATACATTTTATTTATATTTATACGAATTATTAAATGAGCACCACAAATTCATTTCATATAAAAGCATTTTCATGGTGGGGTTTTCCTTTTTACTGGTTTTTAAAAGGTTCATGATGGGATTTCATGTGTTGGATGAAAAATAATGCATTTTTGTGAGAGAGGAAGGAAGTTGGAAGGAAAGCAACCTCACCAACACCCACACTTTCCCCCACCCCCCTTTTCCCCAACGTCACATTTTCTTTCACCACTAATACACGCTACGGAAACAATGGCAAGTCTACGTTACAATAAGCGTGAAGCAAACACTTTTTTCACGTCGCTGTTCTTCCACACGCGAGCCGCGCGCTTGCCGCAACCAAACCAGGTTCCTGTAATGATGTAATGAGATGTTTGTCACGCATCGAACGCTACGAGTCCTAATCAACACTTTCCTGCCAAACAATATTCTGATCATTTGTCGAATGTGATTAAATTCACGGGGTGTTGCATTTTTTTTTTTTGTGCAGAAATTATAGTCTTTCACAACATGCGGGATTCGCACAAAAGATTCTTTCGGGGACAGAAAAAGATGTTTCGAAATGTTTATGTGGAATCTCATCAACACAAAAGCAGGGTGGTGCGATTTCATATGGAAAACCGTCATCATGGCGAGCTAGACTACAGTGTACTGCCTGTAGGAAGCGATCGGTGTAAAATTTCGTAAAATATTGGCAGTCTTCATTGAAATTACCCAAAATTAATATAAAAAAATAAGACGAACGATTCATTGAATTGACACCATGGGCAAACCAAATGTCTCAAACGTTAGATGTTAGGTAATATTCCAAATCACTTATTCAGTTATTTTTCCAGGAGGAGTTAACCTAGGTTTTTTTTAGTTTTGTGATATTGATATGCTGCGACTGTCGCATCTTTATGATAGATAATTACACATGTGGCAAAAAATGTACACAAACAATATAACCTTCAAAAGTGTTTTTCATTAATCATGCACTGATATGTAACTTAATCATCTCATTATCATTACAGAGGTCTATACGGTATATGCATTCTGTCTATATAGTCAATAAACCAATCAGATATCTTTCATACACCTCCTGGTGTCTGTGTGTCAGGGATCCACCAGCCACACCTTCACTTAACCCACCTATCACTCCAGGCAGCTCTCCTACCTACTAATCATCTACACCTGGCACTCATCAGCCTCCAGACTATATAACCTCCATTCCCCACCAAGCTCATTGCCTGTTCTACAGTTTCGGCTGACGAACATTGCTGCATTACACAAACGACGTATGCGACGTGGTTAGTTTGGTTTTCATATTTTACAGGATTCTGTTTAGTTCTCTAAATTTTCTATGGTCATAGTATTCACCAGGTTTTGCTAAACATGGAGCTTAGCTCTGGTTTGCCATTTTCTGCATTTGCCCTTTGTTTCTTCATTAAACAGCGTGAATTGCACTTCGGTTTCCGGCACGTTCTTCCGCCTGACACTGTGTGACTGATGTTCCCATATCCATATTGGAGAAACTGATCGAGAACAAGTGAGATGAGACTTTTAAGTCGTTGCTCAGAGATGAACCTCGTCATTAGATCATGCATTTTCATTCTTTTATTTATTTATTTTTGTAATAACAGTGAGTCAGACATTCTACAGCTGGTCTGTTTCTGTACATCTATCCATTGAAGCCTTAGATTTTTGATTGATGGGTGTGAAACCAGATGTTATTTGTGCATTGTAGCTCCTCCACTTCAAGATTTGATTCAATTTTAGATGCTTTTCTGCTCAGCGTGGTCGTAAAGGGTTACTGTAGCTTTAATGTCAAGTCAACTCATTCTAGTTTTTATTCTCCTGGCCTCTCTGATAAACAAGGTATTTCTGATATCAGCCTGTGTTTTGTTTTTTGGTGTGACACAATCACGTGATGTGTAAGGACTGGAGTAATTTGTGGACAACTTACTTCAGTCTTAGCTCTGTGTTCTGTTATGTAGCTCTATGATGTGTGATGTAGCTCTGTCATTTTATGTAGCACCAGGGTTCTGGAGAAACATTGTCTCAATTCACAGATTACTGCATCAAGTCAAGTTTATTTCTATAGCGCTTTTCACAACAGACATTGTCTCAAAGCAGCTTTACAGAAATCAGCAGTTAAGGTGAATGTTGTGTATTTATCCCTGATGAGCAGCCATGGTGAACGTGGCAAAGAAAAATCTCCCTTAGATGTAATGAGGAAGAAACCTTGAGAGGAACCAGACTCAAAAGGGAACCCATCCTCATTTGGGTGACATCAAGAGTTTGATTATAAATCTTTCAACAATATCTGCTATTTATGGTTGAAATGACAAAAGCTTTTTGATTTCTTCTTGACTTTAAATTCTGGAAACCAAACCCTCTAGAACCAGCCGATCAGCTTTCCCCATTCTGATGGTTTATAAAGCTCTTGACCTACAACTGGATGAAATGAGCAAGAGATGTTCCTTAGAAAGTGGTTGCTGTGTGTATGACTAGAAATAACAACACATGCAATGATTGTTAGATTTCGATTCAGGATATGGGTTTGACATGCTGACCAAATGCATATTGTATCCTTTCAAGATTTCAAGAAAAAAATCTCTCTCATTGCATTTACATCTGCGGCATCTACTAGACGCCCTTATCCGGAGCGGTGTACAAAAGTGCTTCAAAACCTTTATTAATAAATAAATCTACACTGATTCACTAAATTGCAAACATGGGACCATGAGCCTTAACTATGTTGGAAGGAATTATTAATATTTTAATATGATTTTTTAATTTTTTTTTTATAATAAATACATAGACCAAACAAATTTAAATGTAATTATAAAATGTATTTCTTTTTTTTTTTCTTTTTTCATTTTACTTTTTATGCTCATTTCTCCCAACAGAGTTGCAATTGGAAGGACAAAATTGTGATTGCTTGAGGACAAAAAAAAAAAAAAATCATTAATTGTTGTGCGATTATTTAATTTTTTAAACACTAATGTCTGTGCAATTAAGATTCCCTATTCCCCACTTTTCTATTTATTTTTATCGCTAAATTGATCCAAAGCGTCTACTCCGGCTTTTAAAAGGCTCCAATGTGACTGTAAGAAAAAACACCTTTTGTTCAGGGACGTTGCACTTTTGAAACAGCTCAGCGTTCGCCAGCTCTTGGAGGCTCTCCCGCACTGCACGCTTGTTTTTCCCCCACTGTAATACACCTGAATCAGATTAGCTAATTACTAAACTGCTGTTTATAAACTGAACCTGGTGTGTATAGAGCATGAACTGTTCAGTGCACTACGAACTGAGATGTTGGAAAACACTGAATATTCTTTTTTTACTAACAAAGCTATTTTTTTGTCTGTGTTTGTGTTCAGGAGACACCCTAGTGGCGTACCCCCCGTCCCCATCTTGAGCTTAGTCGAGTTTCAGCATCTCGCACCTGTATTGGCCAATCAATAGAAGGGAGCGGAAAAGGGGTGGGGCCATGTGGGCGCTTCGGATGCTCCTATTGGCCAGCCTGCTGGGCCCTGCGGCTTTGGGTGAGTAATCTTCCCTGCAAACTTTTGAATAATTCATAAAGCAGGATTATGAGATGTCTTACAACTGAGCACGAAAGTAGATGGCTAAACAGGAAAATGTCCCTGAAGCTTGGCTAATGAATTCCGCTAGCGCCAGAGAGTGATAAATTAATTTGAATTTAGATTAAGCTCCACTCTGGGAGTAAGAGAAGACTTGGTAGACGGAACGCTGGTCTTGAAGATTTAGTTCATTTGATAGTGTGAAGTTATTAATAAAGATAGGAACAGGTTGGACGCATTTTAAGTGGATCTACATGCGGCATGTTTGCAAAATAGTTCATTTCATTTGTTTTATGTTCTTCTCTTTGGCGCGTTGGTGTATAGTTATAATGCACATCATATTTTTTTGCTGCTGTTCCTCATGTACTCTTTATAGCATTATGTTACAAATGGATTTTTTTGGATAGGGGACACATATTTTGACGATCAGTTAAATGGATGAAAGCGGTAGATAGAAGTTTGTGGACACTTGACCATCATTTAACATCTAATTCCAATTTTGCTGTTTTATTAACCTTCACTTTTCTGAGATGTTTTACTAGATGTTGGAGTGTGTTTGTGGAGGTTTTTGCTCATTCTGCTATAGGGTTTTGGTAAAGTCCGATGATGTAGGTGATGTGAGGTGGTCTGGGGTGCAGTAAGAGATCCAATTCAGCCCAAAAGTGTTCAGCAAGCTTTCAGTCCAAAGCATGTCATGAACAGGTTTGGGTCTCCTAGTTCAAGTGAAGCGAAAATGTTATACCAACACCTCCAAAGACATACTGTATAATATTGTGCTTTCAAGTTTGTGGTAACAGTTTGAGGAAGGAGCACATATGGATGGAAAAGTCTGGTGTCCCAATACTTTTAATATTTGAATACAAAAAAAACAAGGGAGAGTGATCTTTAAGGCGTGATGTTGAAGGAATACAATAACCAAAAATACCGAAATAATCATTTTGGTAAGCTTACACCCAACACAAAGTACCAGGAAGTTAAATCTATTTAAGAACTTTATAGACTTTGGCATTGTGCCTGTATGGAAATAATCCCCTCAGGTTCTCAAGTCCTTAGTTATGTCAGATCTTCCAATCGTACGGAAATCAAGAATCCCCCATAGTCCGGTGCACACCCGAGTTCTAATGAATGGACCAGAGATCTGTTTCCTAGACAGCACAAACTTGCCAAACCCAAATTTACCTAAAGTGTGGAACTTCCTTGGTGGTTCACGGATCATGGTGTTGAATCTGGCGGCCGTGTCCAAGCTCAATTCCCCTCCATGTCCACCTCGTCACTGTCTGTCTGAGTGATATTGCCCAGGCTCTGTGCGGTGGAGGATTTGGGCGTGTGGCGTTGTCCAAGCATCCAGACTCTGGCAGTTCCACCATGGAGCCGCCTTAAATCACAATACCCACACCTATTCCTGGAAGAGCCTGATTACTGCGGTCGAGGTAGACATTGTGCATGTGGAAGACTGCAGAAAAGGACGCAAGGGAAATATAGTGTGAAGAAGAAAGTTCGAGGGGAAGCAGTCTCGCTGCCTTGATTTAAAACGTTCCCTTCAGGCAGAATCATCCGGCAACACTTTTGTCATCATGCAGTGTGTTTTATATATGTATAGGGTGTGTGTGCAATATATACAGTGTATTTATATAAAATCAAGAGAGAGAAATGGGGGAAGAGAGGGAGAAGGAGTTGTGATGTGAGATAAGGCCTCACAGGCTGGTGGAAGAACGTGACCCTCCAAAGTGACACATTTTTCATAATGCGAGTCTGAGACACTGAGCTATGAATGGATTTAGCCACACAGGGGAATTAAAAAGAAAAAAAAAGACAGACAGACAGACAGAAAGGTATCTCTGTGTTACTGGATCTTTGGACTTTGAGTGCAGGCTGGAAAACAAGAAGACTTTCATAAAAAAAAAGGCACGTTTTTGTTACGTTTACTTTTTGTCTTCATTCATGCCACCCAAAAGAGAGAGAATTTACGGAGCGTGAATGTTTGAGATTCGTCTGAGCCAATCAGAGCAGGAGAAGACCAAAGAGCTTCCACGGTTTCCCCCTCTTGAGTTCCTGTCGCAACACTTCTCCTGCCCTCATAACCCGAAAGTAAGGTTCTCCCAGACGACAATGATGACCAACAATAATAAGAACCTTCCAGGCTTTTTTGGCTTGATGTCTATGGCGCACAGAATCCTTAAAGTTCTAGAGCAGGTTTTAGAGAGATGTAGAACTCAGCACGTCCATTGTATCCTGGATTGCTGGCTATCTGATAGGTAAGCCCCTGTTTGTAAGTTCGGGGAATTCCTTGCCTGATGTGGTGGTTAGGAACACAGGAGCACATGAGGGGACTGTCCTTTCTCCATTCCTGTTTACTCTGTACACCTCAGATTTCCAATACAACTGAGTTCTGCCACCTGCAGAAAACTGATCACTTTGCAGTGGTGGGGTGTATTAGAGATGGGCAGGAATCAGAGTACAGAGGACTTTTGGACAGCTTTGTGGAGTGGTGCACCAGGAACCAGGAGTTGCTGAATGGTGGGTGTCAAGCTGGAAAGCGTCCCGAACCGCAAATGTGTGGAAATAAAAGTAAATAAAGAAGCTCTGTTTGGTAAACTGTCTCTATTTTTTTCAGCGTGGAACCAGTGAGTGTGTTACATTATGGTTATTTTACACACACACACACACACACACACACACACACACACACACACACACACATACACTGACAATTTGCCTGTTTCATAACTTTTCTTTTTTTTTTTCTGTAGCATCTGCAAGATTGTATTTATTTCAGTTATAATTATTTAATTAAGGTTTTTTTTTTTTCTTCCCTGCTTTTGTTTCCCCCCCACGAGATCAATAAAGTGTATCTAAGCCTAAACCAGAAAGAAACCGTACCAGACTGTACCAGAATACCAGAGCGGAGTGCGTTCCTTGTCCCTCATGGACCCTCTGTAGTTCTATATTGTAGTGTTTTCTTTATTACAGAAGGTCCAAGAAAGTGTAGTTAGACCCATTAACCATTCAAAGAACTCTGGAGAAACATCTCATTCTCACTCCTGCTTCTCGATCTCAGCCATTTTCTACTTTCTTGCTTTCCGTTCTCACTCCCACTCATTTCTTTACTCTCACTGTCCTTTACTCATGTTTCTCATCTTAATTGCTTTCTCTGTATTTTTTTTTTTCTTTTCACACTTTCCTTCATCTTGTTCTTCCTCTCTTAATTGCTTTCTAGTTTTCTTGCTGTCTCCATTGAGTTTATTTTTCTTTTATCTATTATTTTATTATTTCTGTCTTCCTTCTTCTCTGTTCTCTCTCTCTCTCTCTTTCTTTCTTTTTCCTTTCTGTCCATTCTTTTTTTTTCTCATTTCCTTAGTCCTTTCTCTGCCTTTTTTTATCCCCATCTTTTTCTTCCTTCTTTCTTCCTTCCTTCCTTTGCCTGTCTTACACTTTTCTTGTCATTTTCTTCCTAGTTGTGATGTTAGGGTAGCCTCAGGTTTTTGATTTGCTCATAATACTGCACACTGTCACCTTCTGGTATGTTAAATAATCTCACCATCTCCACACCCTGTTTATTAGAATGTGTGTGTGGTTTTTACTGTATGGAGTTAAACTTTTGTGCAGAAGACACGTGACGGATCATTCTCTCACGTTGCCTTTTGACCACTTCATATCGCTACATATTTTTAATGGTTGTCTCTTCATGAACGACTCTTCAGGCTTCACAGGGAGAGATGTATAAGAATAGTTTTCTGTCAGTCAGGATATTTCAGCCTGTCTGACACCGTTAATTAATTTCCTATTTCAGGGGCAGTTGTTAATACCGCACGGGCCTCTGAGTGTTCTCTAAACTCGTCTAATTATTTTCACTAATGCCTTTTTGCCGTAGTATTAATAAAAAAAGAACTTGAGTTTGTCTGTCTTTGTGTGCTCGGCATTTTCTTTCTATTAAAAAATAAATACAGCATTAATAAAACGCACACCGGAAATACAGGCTTTAATAATTTAATATGGTTAATATACGTGTGTGTGTGCGTGCGTGCGTGTGTAGGACGGCAGATAGAATACAATTCTTTCATATGAAGAGTTGTGTGGCTGTAAAAATGTTTGATCGTTTGGATCGCAGGGGCTTCATTTAGGGGGCCACACTCTTTCCTCTTTCCGCTCTCTCAGCATTATTAAAAAAAAAAAAAAAAAGGAGAGAAAAAAATGAGAGGAAAAAGATGAGTGGATTGGATGAGGCTAGCATGTGAGTCGAGTATGTTAATAGAAAAAAAAAAAAGGGAACTCGCCGGGGTTCACAGGAAGATGCACATTTCATCTTGTGGAGTTTTTTGGGTTTATATGGCGAGAGAGAGAGCTCACACCAAAATTCTCACACCGGCACACCCATGAACAGCGAGAACAGCAGTTATGGCTCGCAGCTAGCAGCTAGAGGCAGGATGGATCATATCTTCAGTGCCATAAAAGTGCCTTTACTGCAAGGCGGTCAATTCAGCCGAGAAAAGAATGAGTCAGAAAGCGCGTGGGCGGATTTCTGTCAATGAAATGTGTGAATAAGGAATTGACCCCAGTTGCATCTGACGTTTTAGATGTCTGGGAAAGGTAATACCCTGGAAAACTCGCTGCTGCTTTTTTGTCCGATAGATTTTTAATATGGTCAGCATTGACTTGTGCACTACGTGGCAGCCGAGCCGCATGGGATCTCTGAGCGCGGGAACAATAAGAGGACTTGCGCCGCTCTTGGGAAGGGTGTTGTGACCGTTATTGATGTTTGACTCTATATAAAGGCATCGTGGGAAATGTTATTTCTGAACAGTGCGGTTATGGGCGAGGAAGAAAGCAAAGTATTATGTGTTTAGTTGTAATTTGTCTTTAACCGGGTCGCATCAGAGGAGTTTTTTTTTTTT
>MU551700.1:1361427-1431427 GCA_024362625.1 Silurus asotus
GTAAGAAAGAGAGAGAGAGAGAAAGAGAAAGAGCTCAGATAAAACCTACAAAAACAGGAATATGTCAGACAGTAGACAAGGCTCAGGTGTGTCTTTCCTGCTGAAGGAGTGAAATTGGTGTCTGTGGGTTCTTGGAAAGTTACTCAAAATGACAGGTTAAAAGCTT
The DNA here is from genome assembly GCA_024362625.1 of Silurus asotus. Lineage (NCBI taxonomy): Eukaryota > Metazoa > Chordata > Actinopteri > Siluriformes > Siluridae > Silurus > Silurus asotus. The sequence continues at coordinate 1,361,594 of MU551700.1, forward strand.
TATTAAGTAGAGAGATTTAAACTCACATTTTCTTTTATGTTTTCCTGCTTGTCCTTTTCTCCTCCTTTTCTCGTTTTCACTCATAATGATCAGCTATAACATTAAACTACCTGCCCAATATTGTCAAAACAGTTCTGCCCTGTCGAAGGCCTGGACTCCACAAGATCAAACTTGATTGTCCAGTACACTCTACAGATGCTTAAATCGATTGAGATTTGGGGAAATTGAAGGCCAAGTCAACACCTTGAACCCTTTTCACGTGCTTCATTCCATTCCATGAACAGTTTTTGCAGTGTGGCAGGGAGAATTAGCCTGCTCAGAGGCTACTACTATTAGATATGTACTTAGTCTGCAATAGGGTTGAGCATCTCCATAACTGAGGCCGATGCGATTCGCTTTTTGATGCATAGCCAATGATGAGATACATAAAAAATATGAAGCAGCTACATATGCGATGCGATTTTGTGCAATTCACTGCAATACCATGCAATGGAAAAATATCATTGTCAAATTCAATATGGTACAGATAATTTGCTTTTGTTTCTTTGATTCAGACAGACAGCAAATCCTAAATTTACTTAAGTTTACTTGAGAAACTGTTTAGTGGGGATAAATCAATCTACATCTAAAATATTGGTCACAAATGATTGGTTGCTTTCTTAATAATAAAAGTATAGCACCTCGAACTATTATTAAATAAATAAATGAATATATGGGACTATATTTGCTTCACATAAATTATATATGGCTATTACTATATAATAAGTATTTAAATATATATATATATATATATATATATGTATGTATATGTGTGTGTGATATATATATAATTATAACATACGCTAGCTTCACTGTTCTTACCTCACACACTTTCATGGGATCCTGGCTTTGTTCTGCCGATCAGTTTATCACCACTGCATTTAGAACACCGACAAGGTCTTTAGGAGATCACAACACTTAGTTTATTGAACATCAGGAGGTGAAACTCGTACATTAGCCACAGCGGATTAAACGGTGCATCTCACCTCTCTCTACACTCACACAACTCCCGCGCAGACTGTTCTTCCCCGATTCCAAATCTCGGGTCAGTCTTCTAGCACTGTTATCTCCAGATCGTATTCAAAGTTGTAGCACGTCATTTATAACCGTAAATTCCGAATTGAAATGCCAACTCGTATCCGTGGCACACATTTTAAATCGAATCATCACGTTAATCTTTATGCCGATGCAGTGACGCAAATCGGTGAATCTTACTATCCCTCGTCTGCAGCAATCTTTAATTAGGTGGTATGTGTAACCTCTACATTCGAAGCAACATCTACATGAATGCCAGAATCAATTACATTGCTTCCGCCAGCTTGTCAACTTCAGGTAATGCAACCTGGTGTCATTTCTTTATCAAGTAAGCAATGCACATGTGCCCCACATCCACATGATGGAAAAGAAAGCCTGATTTATCAAACCACAATTCTTCCAGTGCTACATGGTTTAGTTCTGATACTCACATATTGGTGCTTTTGGTGATGGACACGGGTCAGAACGAGCACTTTGAATGACCCAATCTGTGATGCACACATGCTCTGACACATTTATATAATAGCAACAGCAATTTGGTAGCTTTTCTGTTATATTAGACCCCCTTTTGCTGGTTCATGGGTTGTCTTTCTTTTTGTCAATAATGATTTGTAGTGCATAATAGGAACATCCCAAAAGACCTGCTGTTTTGGAGATGCTTAGACACAGCCATTTAACATTTATACAATTTAATACCCTTTAAAAAAAGTTGCTCAGATCTTTAGGCTTGTCTATTTTTTTCTTCTTGCAACACATTAACTTTGAGAATTGATGGCCTCATATATTCCATCTTCCATCACAGGTGCTATTATAGTGAGATAATCAATGCTATTCACTTCAGCTGTCAGCAGTTTTAATGTTGGGGCTGACTGGCTGTTGGTCTACCACACAGAATGCATAATTGATTCAGGTAACTATGAAGGGAACTGGAAATATCCACATTCATGGATGCATGGTTTGTTAACTGTGTTTGTATGAAAGGAATGAACTTGTCAACTAGTTTATTTGCCGCTACCCCCTGCTATGTTTTATTCCTACCAAATTTTTTTTTGATGTATGAGATGTCCTCCACTCTTATTCTTCCTCTCACTCCCTCACTCTCTGTTCTTTTTCTCCCTCCTCGTTTTACTGTGCTATTGGCCATAGGGAAGTGTTTGTGTCCCAAAGATCTGTTCACCGCTAGACAATGCGCACACGCTCGGCTTCAAAGTGAGACAGACAGCGAGAGAAAAATCTGCCGGGGCGACGAGTGGGAGTTTAGCTTTCTTGTCGGTTTGTTGTTTGTTGTTAGTTGGTTGTGTTTGTGTGACAGCAGTACAGCTTGTGTCTGTGATGCTTAGTCACAGGGAGACGTCAGTCTGGATCCTTGATCTCGCCTGAAATATTATCATGAAAACATGAAGTAGCAAAAGGATGACTGCACTTATTTTTTTTCAATTCCCAGACTCACTGTGTGATAAAATGGGTGTGTCAGGAGGCGAAGTTTCCTCAGAGTACACTTTCCTGTGTAAATTCTGAGGTAAATGTTGCTGTATCACGCTGTATTTATGATGTAGGAGGCTTCAGTTCTCCTTCACAAATGATTAATAATTGATATTATTCTAAAAAGCGCCTGAAACGCTGAATAATTTCTCTGTGATATCCTGTATTGTTGACCTTTAGTCAACCACTTGTTATTTTTTTTCTGAACAGGTTCTGCAGCATTGCTAGCATTATCTGTGTGTTTATACATTTGTAATACAATTGAAAAAAAAGGCTTGGTAAATGCAGAAAACTGAACTTATTCTGTTATAAAGCGACACCAGACACAAGCCGTTAAACACAAACTAATAAAAACCTGTAAACACGAAAGTTTGTTGTGGCGCTGCGAGCTGGCATATACTCCACGAGCCATCATACAGCAGTGTCGGGGGGCAAATTTCTGACTAAATTTAAAGCTTCAACAAACCACATAGGAGATTTATAACCTTTTAATTGAAACATGTTTATCTAGGAAGCACCATGATGTTGATTAAACATCTGTTTTGAGTGGCAATGTTGGCCCTCACCATTGCAGCAATGTGATGTGCCAACTTGTTGGGGCAATTAGTGCATAAGATACTATTTTCCTAACAACTCTGCATCTGTTTCTTCAACCTGGCAAAGTGGATTTCAATGTGTCTATGAGTCTGTTGCTGGCAACAAGGGATGACTGATGTTCGCCAAACACTGGTGCAGTATCAGTGTGCTACCTGGATGGGCTTGGTCTGGATGGAGTGCCTGCTGAGGCTTGTTTCATGTGTAGCTCATTGTGGTGGAAAGAAAGCGTGATATAATCTATTTTGGTTGATTGTGTAGAAAACAGTTGTGTTCTGCAGTGGTTTGTTGGCCAATGCTGTAAACTAAAGAATACTAAGGAATAAAGAGGCTATTCTTTGAGTTGTCAAAGAATAAAGTATTTTTTGAGTAATCAGGGTTTAATTAATAGCCTTTAGTCATGACCTACTTGCGAAGTTGATGTCTTCCCAGCATTATGTACCATTAGAAAGCCAACAACAGATCACTGGGGAAATGGTAATGTGATTGCCATGTTGTCACAAAGACATGACATGAAAGTTGCTGCTTGCAGGAAAGTAGATTGTAATAGCACCGAACAAATTATGTATGACCAGGACACGCCAAAAATACCAATTTTGTGTCCGTTTACCCTCCAGCACCTTTTTCCTTCTTTCACGATTTCCACTTTCCTACAGGATAAATAGTTGAAAGGGAAGTTCTATATTTCAGCCTTTGTTTTCTAAATGGGTCAGATTAGTTTGTTGGCAGCACTCGAGTAAAGTGACAGCCACGCGAATTTGCATAGCGGCCCTGGTTTCATGCTGTTGGATGCTCACTGAGACAAAGGAGCTATGATTACGCATGAAATCCCGTTTAATTTGCATGTATTGCTAATTTCTGGTGTGTATTATGTAAGTAAATATGAGGGGCTTTGAGCCCGTAATTGGTATCAAATCACGGCTTTGTAGCTGCCGGATGAGGGTCTGGTTAAAAATATCAGCAGGAGGAGTTGGATCTGCCAGGAGAGGCTTGTCAGTCATAGCACACTGCTTTGTTTTCATCCCTACAGGCTAGAGAACATGCTACTCGTGCTTTATTTCGTACAAATTGGAAACACAAACAGAAATGTCCAAAAGTAACTGACCAGCAGAAAGATCTGAAATTGCGGAAATTGACAGGAGCTTTTTTAGCATTGTTCCACATGTGGCAAATTATCCACAATCCTTTGTGTATTTTGTAATACCATGAGCTAAACCAGACCTAAATTCTTCTTAATTGCCTTACTATTCTTGCCCAGGGACCACACAAGCCCTAAAACTGATACAGGCCATCGATCAGACAAGTACCATTGCACACATTAATATCTGGCTGTCAAATATTTCCGTCGGCACAAATTATTCAGTCATAAAGAAATTTTATACTGTAACAATTGTGAACAATATACCAGACTTAACTACCTGCCATAGAGTCAGAATACTGCTGTTACCTCACACAAAATCTGTTCTATATTGCACTGACTGCCTATACAAACTTTCTATATTGCATTGACAATGTAAACACTTGAGAGAGAAAAGAAACGGTATTTCATTTCCTCTGTATGTCTGCACATATGGCGGCTTTGACAAATAAAAATCTTGAACCTTGAACATAATGTAGAAATAGAAAAATAAAGTCATATAGGGCAACAAAACTCAGTAATAAAATTTAGCCTATCAACTTAAATTTGCAATTATATCGTGTCCGCTATTATAACACATCTAGCATGGATATTGTCTACACAATTTCTGCAGGGTCTTGAAAATAAAATTAAAATGTTGCTGTTGTAGGTGAATTTTATTTTTAAAAAGATCATAATTTTCTGATGTCCCTGCAATGCTGCCTTTAATGCTCATTGAAATGCTGCCTTTAGCACTTAGGAATACTTTTGTTTTTGGTTGTTTCCATGCTGTTTTAGTCCTTTCTTTCGCTAGTCCAAATATAATTCGCTGTATTACGACCACAAATCAGCTTTCTTTTGTTGGCACTAATCTTTTTTGGATTGTACCTCAGATGTAAATGTATTATGAAAAATTTTATTTTTCAGCTATTTGGAAGTGCAATTTTAGTAATACTTGAAAGAAATGAATTTAGGGCTCGGTTAAGACCAGTTGCTAACACTATGTTTGTGTTTTTGATGTCATTATATAGGTCTTAAATTTCATTCCTAATGGTCTTAAAAAATGGCTTAAAAAGTCATGCATTTGGCTTTTTGTTGAAACCTGCAGAAATTATTGCAGTTTAACAAAACTAGCAAATATATTGCCAATCAAGCACCTTGATACCATAAGAAAATTGTGTTGCAGTTCCTCACAGTAAAATTTAAGTAAAGAAATAACAATTTTGAAATAAAATAACATTTTATTATAAACAATAAAATAACAATAAAAAATATTTCAATCAATATACATAAAAAGTGGTATGTAAAGTGAAATTAACTTTACAGATTGAAATTATTATTATTATTATTGCACTGGAATTATTGCACACTTTTTTATGTAATGTAGTTGCTAATATTATTAATGCAGTTAAACACAAGGGATGTTGAATTCTCAAATTTGGTTGTTCAGAAGGAGTTGATTATTTTCTACATTATGGCCTGTACCTTTGCTCTGGCTTTAATTCAAAACAGATGCTATGCTCATTGTTAAACTCTTTACAACCTCATGCTGAAATGTACCGCTGTGATATAAATCACGTTTCAAACACTTGATGTAATTGAAAAAAATCTGAAATATTCATATTTAATATTGCGGTACACCATTGTGTTAATATGTAATCACACCCCTGTTTGCTATAGATGTTTCACATACCAGTCCTCGGTGTGTGTCGGATGTGTGAGAGCTAAATCTGGAAAGGCTTGAGTGTGTGTGTTTGTGTGTGTGTTTTTGTGAGAGCGCAAAATGCTTTTCTTTTTCCCTCTCTCGCCATCATATCTTGTTTAGACGACCTCAATTAAATTCTGAGTGCTGTCCAAGAAAGTTAAAAGTCAAGCCTTACTCGCTCAGTGTGTGCCTTTGTGTGGTGTTAGTTTTGGCTGATAACATTCCTGAAGCAGTGTGGAGGTAAAAGGTACTGAAGAATGCCAGAGAGAGAAAGAGAGCGATGAAAAAGGAAGATAAAAGAAGGGAAATTGCCAAACAGTGCTGGACTGACCACTGCCAATACCTCCTCAATCCCTATACACACAAATACACACACAGGCATGCGGCTGTGTGTCGTATAAATAAGATTGTGCTGATTGATTTACCGCAAAACCATCTGTTCAATCCTATCCACTATTACCATACTTTAGTTCTAATGTCACATGATTTCCCATATAAATGATAGAAAATATCTGCCAGTCCAGGACATTTTATTTAGAAAATGCCACCAAAGAACTCATAGAAGAACTAATAAATATACTCTATGGACTAAAATTCCAGCTGTAGGTAGTTCTTCCTTAAACTGTTACCACAAAGATAAAGGTATACAGTGGTATTGGAGGTCTTTGGGTGTGGTAGGATAAAATCTTCCCTTTATATAATCTGAGAGACCCAAACCTGTTTCAGCATTATGCCCCTGCGCACAATGGGAGTTTACTAAAGATTCTCGAGTGGCCTGCTACAGAGCTCTGATCTCCAACTTACTAAACATCACATACTAATATTATGGTCAGGTGTCCACAAACTTGTTCATATAGTGTAGGTTCAAAATCTGCCTTTTTAAAATTCATAACTAACTATATAATTATATAACTAATTATATTCATAACTAATCAATTTTAGTAACTAAAATGTCGAATATTGCTAGTTAAGTGTGAGTTTCTTACAAATTGTGTATAACTGTGTTGTAGCTAAATAAACTTAAAAAAAAAAAAAATAAAATAAAAAATTCTCCCATGTCAGAGATGCGATTTTTTTTTTTTTCTTCTTCTTCCTTTTCCTTTTAGATGTGTTTTTTTTTCCCTTTTCTCCTTGTGGAATAAGGCAGACTTCATTTGCGGGTTAAAAGAGAAACACATTTCAGTTAAGAAAGTTGAAAGTTTGACAGTTTTCGAAACTACACTTAATGTCAAAGTTTTATCCTGAGCTTTTCCCAGGCCTCTAAAATCATACAATTTGCACATCTCTAATATAATTCTTGCTTGGAATTTCATCAGAAACAATTACTAATGTTTCCGTGTTTAGCCCAGACCAAGGCTTACCTCATCTTAAACATTTTTTGCTTTACCAGCACGAAGACAGACTTGTAATGGTTTGCTCCCTGAGTAAATTTTATCATCTATTTTTGATGTATTTTTTCATGCATTTGTAAGTTCGCAGAGCCACGGTACTATCCGGAGCAGTTCAATTATCATTCACACAATCCTCGCTTGAGCGCCTGCCCGTGCATCTCTTAGCCGGTGGCTAATTTCCCAACACACTAGACTAATTCCCCTCTTGTTTCTCCTGACTGACAGGAGAGGTGAACAAGTTCTCGACAGCTCGAAGGTTACTCCGACTCCGGTGGCCAGCCGCGTTGTGCGGAAATGTCAATGCTGGAATTGCGGAAGGAAAAACAAATAGCCCTGAGAGGGCATGAGAGCACAGCTAGTTCAGTGGACAGATTGAAGCTAATTAGCTTAGCTGGTTCATTGGTCAAGCCATCAGAAGCTATCAGTCAAGTGTGAGAGTCCCGTCACTCGGTTTTCAGCAATCAAGGCGAACCAAAATATCAACCCTCTCTCACACTGTCTGTATTTCCAGACGAGGTTTTTTTTTGGGATTCAGTCAATAGAGGCTGATTAGCGTCTCTCAGCTTGAGGGTCCGGTTAAATAACCAATCAGGGGAGATTGATTAACAAGGGTCAAACATGTATATTTTTGGTGTGCTGGAAAAAAGTTAAGAAAATGTGTTCAAGTTGAACAAGGCAGACATTTTTTTCTGTCCCCTTTCTTTAAGAACATGTACTTTTTAAACGTTCGATTTAAACAGTACATGATCTTAAAGAAATTGGACATAAAAAAATAAATAAATAGTGCATTCAATACAGTTTTAATACATTTTATTTTAGAATGACGCCTCAGGATGGTGCTTGTTTTTTATTTTGACACGTGTCATTGGTATTTTTACTCCTCACCTGTGTCCTATTTCAACCTTTTTCCGGCTTTCCGACTCGTTCCTGCATCCTGATTACAGATTCTTTCTTTTTCGACCTGCCTATGCTTTCAACTTTAAGAGTTATTCTTACATTCAATAACAAAATAAATAACCTTTTAACCTTTAGGTTGTGTTTACGATATGCCTTACACCTAATATAAGTTTAGTCTACCAGATAAAAGGTACAATAAAACAGCTTTCATACATTATTTATGTCAAGTGGATGTACAGGTCAGTAAAAATATATTACTATAATATTGTAGAAAATAAAGTGTATATAACTGTTGCTACAGGGTAATTATGATTGTCAATTAAATCATACATCAGAGTTATTCAGCAGGTTTTCAGGTTCAAGAGCATTTTTTAATACGCATTTATTTTTGAATGAATTTCACTCGCTAGGCTGTAACACACCATCACCCTTATGTGACTCTGATATGTGCAAAAAAACAAACCGATACAAAAATGCCGCTAATTGAATCTGACTAGTTTTTCTCGAGTTTTCAGGTTTTAGTTTACTGACCACACACACACACACACACACACACACTGCGCTTTGCTTTAAAGTGTGAACGGATCCAAAGAATGATTTGAGGAATAATCTCTAAGAGTGTCTGTGCTGTTTTATTTGGTTATTGTACATATAAAAAAAAGAAAAGTTAAACTTGGAACCTTTACTGAAATTTAGTTAGGAAACTTTATTTAGAATTATAATTGAAGAATTCCTGAGAACTTTCCCAAAACTCTTGAACTTTATACTTATTACTTCATTACTTAGTTATTTATTAAGTTTTGCACAGCACTTGCTTCTGATGCTTCTGAGAAACGAGCAACAAATTACTAAAATTTCTAAATAATGTTCTAAAGGGAGCCTCGGATTCAATGATGGCATCATTTGAATAAAGCGACGACGAACAGAAATGAGGAAAACCAGGATGCAAGTGCATGAAGGTTTAGAAATAAATCAAATACACTTATTTACTAGAAACCATAACTCATAACCTTTTAATGGATTACCTTTTAAATCAATGAAACCCAAACAATAGCAAACGCATATGAGGTTTCTTCAGTTCCCAATTCATAACTATTGTTTAATTAGTTCCTATTTACACTGTCATTTACTGTCTGGCCTGTCATTATGTATGTAAGGACATTACAAAGAAAAAGCAAAGCTTGGAACATGTAGAAAAATGTCTCAGCCCCTCGCTAGTGCCTGGATGTATTGTGCAGTTAGCAAGTTTTGCTATTGTGCCAGTGGATCCAGTACAAAGCATAACACACAAGTGTGTGTTCATTTAACATGTATTTAAACAGCTTGCTTGAACTCGCACAAGCGATTGCGGTCGTTTGATCTATAAGCTACATGAGAGACTTGTTGCTTGCTAGCATGAGCCTTAAATTATTACGAAAACAATAAAGAAGGAGAGTGTGGCTTAACAGACTACGCTGGTGGGCCATTAAGCTCTGAGAAGGTGGCCGACTCAGCTTCCTCTATAATCAGGACACTTTGATTCATGCGTTAATTAATCAGCACCTCTGCAGGACGCTGTGAACGCAACGGCGAGGGGTAAAGACAGTGTTTATCATTTCTGTCTGCTAAGCTTATACTGGCTTATACACACCTAATACACACACACTCTCTCACTCACACTCTGTCTTTACAGAACAGCGTGAACCTCACGATAAGAGGTAAAGACAATGTTTACCATGTCTGCCTGATGAGCTTAAACCGTCTTATGCACTCATCATACAAATCCACACGCTCACTCGCTTTCTGTTCATTGTGAACAACAGAGACAGCATTTGCCATGTCTCTGGGATGAGCTTAAACTATCTTTCTCTCCCTCTAAACGATGTTTCTCTCTCTCTCTCTCTCTCTCTCTCTCTCTCTCTCTCTCTCGCTCTTTTTCTCTCTTTCTCCCACACACACTTCATTCTGTCTGTTTTATTACTCTGAAGCCTATATTGTTGAAAAAATGTCTGAAACCAGATACCCGTTCTATACAGGGGATCGGATACAGGTTCCATATGTTTTATACAGTTTGAGGGAACTCAAATCCAGTGCACTATTTCATACGGACTCCTGTGGCCAGTTAAAGAGACAGAAAAAGAAGAGTTATAATAGCGACTGCACGTATTTCAGCCTCGTCCTGGATTCGATTTAATGTGACAGCTTTACAGTATGTCGTCTTAAAATTTTTAAACGTCTTCCCATGGTGGTCCTCATGCAAAAAATGGTGTCAGAATTACAAACCAATGCCATGAACGATGATTTTACAATGAAGGGTTGAATGTTTTCTTTTTTTTTTTTTTTCCCCCCCCCAGTGCATCATTTTTTTTTTTTTTTTTAGTTTTGGCTCTAAACTCTAAAGCATGGTGGAAATGAATACTAATCAGAGCCTAGAGTACAAATTTGCAATATGAAGTTTATAATATACAATATATAGACAAAGAATTTGAATCATCTTTATTGACAAGTATCATGGGAATAGGAACCAGAGCAGGGTGACAAGAATAATCCCAGGGACGTAAAGATCCGGTGAGATAATGTTTTTTTTTGTCCTTTGGTACCGGTTGAAGATGGCCGAACCCTGGAACATCCTGGCAAGCGTGAAGTTTACTGTAATGTTAGTGTTTATGGAAGTAGGTCAGAGATGGTGTGTCCTGGGTGTAATTGATATGGTTGGTTGCCTCAACATTTCAAAGATGTTTCACTAGATTTTGGTGTGTTTGTGGAGGTTTGTACTCATTCAGCCACAAAAGTAAAATCAGGTAGTGATGTAGGGTGAGGAGGCCTGGGGTGCAGTCAAGATTCTAGTTCATCTTGAAGGCGTTCAATAGGGTTTAGAACATGGTTTTATAGCAGGCAACTCAAGATCTTCCAATCCAACTAATGTAGCTTCTTTGGAACAGGTATGGGTCTCATAAAATCTTTTTTAAGTGAAGGAAAAAGTAATTTTTAAAGACATCATACATTTGTTTATCTTATAAGGTAACAGTTTGGGGAAGGACCACATATGGCTGGAAATGTCAGGTGACCCGATATTTTTGTCCGTATAGTGATTTTATAAAAACGTGCGACAATCCTGAAGCGATTTATTTCTTTGATACCGCAGCCGTTTGTCATGGATTGTAATTTTGACTCTCTGTATAGCATGAAGAATTTCTAAACACTGAAAGTTACAGCTTAAGTTCTGTCTGGTGCAAAGATCAGACACTGGAAAATACTGGAGAATACTGTAGAATTGTGTTTCATTGATAAAAAAAACAGTTCCTAATTCGAATTGTTCTGGGTAAACATTATTATGTGAGGAAAGTTTTACCCAAAAGTACAAGCATGTTAAAATAATCATGTGGTTGTGTGTGTGTGTGTGTGCTGTGTACAGAAAACTGATATTGATATTAATGGATGGCATTTCCAATTTGGTTAAAATGGGAGTTGAAGGTTAAGAAAGATAAACAAGGGTTAAAGCCCTATATGAGTGACTTTCACTTTTCAGGCGTTGTACTGAAGATTTAACACTAATGAAAGCAACAGGGGGATGTGTGGACAGAAGGCAGAACTGAAACCCAGGGATGATTGATGAAGTAGTCGTCTGGGACAAGAACTGGTATAAGATGTTAAAAACCGATTACGAGCGTTCAGGATTGAGCATCAGCCCAGTGAAGCATCAATAGCAAGACAGAAATAAATCACCAAGAATATAGAAAAACGAGATAAATTTAAGAATGGTTAGTTTTCTATGTAAAATAGTGTCCATTAAGGACAGGGAGAAGATATTATTTGTAAGGATAAGATATTACTATATAGCGTATAAAAGCATGTCCCAAGTTCTGGGTATGAATGTAAGAAGCAAAAGGCAGTTGCCCAATTGTATATGACTTGTCTTTGCAAGATAAAAACATACAGATGGAGGTAAACAACAACAAAATAAAATGCACAGTATATGGATAAATATATTGGGACACAACTGATTTTTCCAGCCATAGATGGTTCTTTCCACAAAGCTGGAGGCACACAACTGTATATGATGTCTTTGGTTGTGGTAGCATAGCTTTTCCTCTTCACTTTCAACTAGGAGACACAAACCTGTTCCAACATGACAATGCCCTCGTACACAAAACCAGCTCTATGAAGATATGCTTTACATGGGTTGGAGTGGACGTATCATCCGTCTCCATACCCCCCTGTTCTCTACATCTGCCTCTTTTAAACCAACTACCTGCATGTCTTCCCTCACCACATCCATAAACCTCCTCCTTGGTCTTCTTCTTTTTCTCCTTCCTGGTGGCTCCATCCTCAGCATTCTCCTACCGATATACCCCATGTCCCTCCTCTGCACATGTCCAAACCATCTCAATCTCACCTTCCTCACCTAGTCTCCAAAACGTCCTACATGTGCTGTCCCTCTAATAAACTCGTTTCTAATCGTGTCCATCATCATCACTCCCAGTGAAAATCTCAACATCTTCAGCTCTGCTACCGCCAATGCCACTGTCTCCAAACTTTTTTACTCAACTCCATTTTGCGGTTCTTCCTTTTTAATAATGAGGATTAAAAACGTAACTGGTCACTTAGACAGCAAGTCACCAATCAGGTTCAACAGCACACAGAACATTTTGAGAGGAATAAATGATGGAAGAAACTCTTGACTTTAACTTGCCACAACACCCGTGGCCTCGTTTAGTTGAAGTAGTTGAAAAGGAGGTTTTGGGCTCATGATAATTTGAATAGAAATCAGTGTTTGCACATAAATCTATTAATAAAATGATATTAATGAACCAAAGACTAACATAAGAGTATTTTCACATAAACTGAGATTAAGAAAGAGTCTTGTGACACTTTTACTGGTGTAATATTTAAATATTTTATCTCTACTTTCCTCAAGTAAACGGTTTGTGTACTTCATCCGCCACTGATTTCAACATGTATCAAAACCCAAGAACATCACAAACACACTCCAAAATCTAATGACATATCTTCCCAGAAGAGTGGAGGTTATTTTAACAGCAAAAAGGATTAAATGTGGAATAGGATGCTTAAAAAAGCACATATGAATTTCAGTTTTCCACAAACCTTTTATCCATATAACGAATATATTTTGATTTCAGCAAATAAATCATATAGATTGTCGAAATACGTGTCTGACTGAAGTTTACATTCAAACTGAAGATGTTTATTCCCCATTCAGAACGAACCACCGTAGAATGGAGGAAGTTAATGATGCCCAGTGCGAGACGCTCTGTGAAGTATGATTAGTAGGACGAGTGTAAAAGAGAGATGTGTTCATCCTGCAGTCCATTTTAAACTGGATTGTTCAAAAAAAACAAAACAAACAACAACAAAAAACTGAAGCGGCCTGCGCTCTGATCGTCTGAGGCTGTCAGTCATGACACGATGCACAGCGAGGTTTAAAACACAGCCATCATTCCTCTGTGGTCCATCTTTCAACATGCACAAACACACAGGGGGAAAGTGAGAGAAAGAGGGAGAGAGGGAGAGAAAGAGAGAGAAAGGGGAAGCTAAATCCCTTAGCCATTTATTTTAACAGTTTTTCTCCCTTTTTGTCTGAGATAATGAAAGCCAGGCTTTTGGGATGATTGTGTGTGTGTGTGTGTGTGTGTGTGTGTGTGAGAGAGGAAGACCCATAAGATTGAGTTGATGACTTTCAAATGTCACTCCTGGTCTCAGGGTGGAAGGGCATGAGAAAGGAGCGTGAAGAGGAGAGGACAGTTGAATGTTGAGAGCTGCTTAAGTTTGTAATGACCACAAGAACAGCTATTTTCTTCAGTCCAAATTATTTGAACCTCTCTAATCTGATCGAAACCTCACTAATCTGAGGCTGATTAGTCTCTCTCCCCATTACGCTCTCTCTCTCTCTGTCAGAGGGGCAATCAGTCTGCTTCTTTATAAAAAAAAACGGAGAGTGTGTGAAGCGGTGAGGCGAGAACAATGCTGTCTATAGGCTACACAATTGCGCATGAGTTTGAATGGATGCTGCACTGATATTGAGATTTTTTTATTTATTAAGAAAAGATGAATGCATTAGTAATCGAAGAAAGCCGCTACGCTCCTACATGTCCACAAGTCACGTTCACGATAACGAGCTCAGCGCTTATATACGAAGGCCGCAGTGTTCGTAGCTCACGTGCGAGGTTACGCCGTCCTCGTTCATGCCCTCTTTTTCTGTCATTTTATAAACTTTGCACTTACATAATACTTTAAATTAGTGAAAAGTTGTGGATTCAAGATATTAGTTGATTTCCCCCAAATGGAATGTTTATATATTTGCAATATTTCCCATATTTTATTTGCCACCTTGCAAAGTTTAAGATTTTAACTTCTATAAAGCTGCGATGTGAAAATGTTTAATGTTAAAATCTCACCTTTTTTATCTGTTGAAAATGTACCTTGAATTAATACTTATTAATAAATGAACTGATTGTAACGGATGACGTATGAGGAATTTATATAATCTTATATAATTATTCTGATATAATCTTTGTTAATAATAATTGTATATTTATTTGATTATTTTACACGCCGGAAATTCTTCTTTTAATATTAATTTCTGTTGAGGTCATTTTTTTTTTTGTGCTTGTTTTATATAGTAAAAATGGTACGCGGCTCCTTTAAGAATGACGTCACGGTTCCGGTTGCTTTTCCTCATTTGGCAGTAACTAATGTCAATGCTGAAACTGTCTGTGTTAATAAGTTAATGTTTAGTGATTCTAAATAATTTTTACGGTGTTAATTTTTTATTAATTTTTTTTATATCTGAGTAAAGAAAGGACGTCGTAAATGAATGTTTTGCGTCGAAGGTTTTAATTCCGCCTCTTTCAGATGTATTTATTTATATTTTTAATAAAAAATTAATCGTGCGTTGATAAAATCAGTGCCTTAAAATGAATTTGCATTAACACGTTATTATCTCGTCTTTTGACAGCCCTTTGATACGTGTACAAATTGAATTGAATAGATTCTCTACGAAATTGTAGTTTTCAATTATTAAATTCACGTCAAAACTGTTAAATAATATATATCTCTCTCTCCTAACTAAAAAAAGTTTAATTCTGTAAGCTTTAAATCTTACAGAATTGATCCCTGTGTTCTTTATATACACGTGCAATAGAGGACCCTCGCCTCGCTTTGCTTTATGTTTCCATCCAGTTAATGCACCAGTGCTCGTCTACTACTCGTCTTATAGCCTCTTAATTTAATTTTCGGTCATGTGTACTTGGCTCACTTGCGTAGTCACCGATGTTGGTGTAAAGGTCATGTAGATTGACCAGATCATTGATCAATACAGAGGTCACCGGTCAGCATAAACACCGTCACAGTGGATGCTTGCAGATTTGCAAGATTTTCCCGCAGACACTTTATCATTAGAAATATTATTATATTTGTAGCACATGAATTACTACAAACTTGCTACAAACTGCAAAATACAAACATTTACTCATAATCTTTTATTTTAGATTAAGGTTTAACATTGGAGACAGAGCACAGTCATTTATAACCGGAATCCATTTGGGATCAACGTACAGTGCCTTCAGTGGTGTCCTACCTAAATCAGTCCACCTCTCAATACAATCATTAGGATGCGACGTCTATAGAAACCATCACTTCGATACAGAAATGCAGTAAAGCAGAGCAATGCATCACAGACAGATCTCATGCAGTGAGAATGAAAACTATTACTAAAGTGAGGAAAAGTGATGAGCACAATCAAGCAAGTCTCATTTCACTGTAGCCACAGCTGCATACATCATCTCAAGCGGGAGGAAATTTTAAATTAAGGTGAATTGTGTGTTTTGGTGCAAATGTTTCGGCTGATATTTTCCTTACAACGTCCAGTTTTTCTTGTAAAGGAGAAACAGTCTTGTCCTCCTCGTTAATGTCCTTGTAAGTATACTTGTGACCAAATCGATTTCTTCTCCTCTATCAGCCATTGTGGAATGATAATAAAATTAAATCCACACGAATATATAATAGAGCTTGTGCAGTTTGCAGCAGATGCAGATTGACAGCTGAAATGTGTGCGTTTTGACCATTGAATCAAAGGAAGTGAAAATGGCAACATGTTTAGATGCCTTATAGGGGGCCTCGGAGTAGGCAAGTCACAATCTGATTGGTTAAAGCAACAGCTTCAAGCAATGTAGATTTGAATCAATAGGACCCCTGAAGTGTTCACAGTGCAGAGAGAGAGAGAGAGAGAAAGAGAGAGAGAGATATGGATATACATATGGATAACGGTAATCAACTTCCAGCTGTTTTTGTTTGTAGGTTGCCAAAAGTATCATTTTAAAAGTTCCTTTGCGCACATACTGTACTTGTAAAAACAAAACAAAGCAAAATAATATTAATATTAATAATAACATTGAACTCTGGATAGGCCCTTGGGCAAATCTTTTAATTTGCAACTGCTCAGTTGTAAGTTGCTCTAGATAAAGGTGTTTATTCTGTTCTTTTTTTCTTTTTTCCATTAAAAAAAAAATATTCAGACATTTATTCTTTTTTTATTTTTCATTTGTACATTACATGACCAATTATTACTGCTTCCCAACCACACAGTAATACTTTGTAAATTCTTTTTACATTTTTCTTTTCTTTTTTTTTTTTTACTTTCTTCTGCAGTTAAGGTGAGGCAGTTATAAATTTTTTTTTTTCTTTCTGACCATTGATCTTTCTTTCTTTCTTTCTTTCTTTCTTACTTTCTTTCTGACCATTGAACTTTTTTCTTTCTTTCTTTCTTTCTTTCTTTCTTTCTTTCTTTCTTTCTGACCATTGAACTTTCTTTCTTTCTGACCATTGAACTTTTTTCTTTCTTTCTTTCTTACTTTCTTTCTGACCATTGATCTTTCTTTCTTTCTTTCTTACTTTCTTTCTGACCATTGAACTTTCTTTTTTCTTTCTTTCTGACCATTGTTCTTCCTTTCTTCCTTCCTTCCTTAAAAATTTCTAGTGGCCAAAATATAGCACGTCAAGTCCTCCTGCACAGCCGTGCCTACTTTGCGTGTTTGTTTGATCACATCTTCATCTCAAAAACGAGGCCTTAAATAGCAGAAGGACTTTTCCAGCCAGGCGAGCATCTGCAAGCTAAGTCGTTATCGAATTTTCAGCGTCTGTAAACATATTTTCGTTTTCGGTGTTGCATATCGATCCATAACAAACTGTAGATGTTCACACTGCGAAACGCTAACATGCGCCAATTGATTGGTGAAAATGAGCACAGGGAGGAGAAAAAGTTACGAGATTCTCGATTTCTTTCTAACCACATTCATGGCACATTGAGCTTCTTGTCAATTATACCGCAGTTTTTAATTGTAATTTGAGCTCTATCTGCTGAAAGGCAATTTGTACGTTTCAGTGCTTTGCTGAAGGTGATGTTTAAGTGTCTGCTGAAACAGAGAGACACTAATGCCATCTTTAGAAGATTTACTCCACACTGATTAATACTGTATCGCTGTGAGCCTCATTGTTCCCTATATAAAATATTAAATATTAGTAATGGTGATTTATCGATGCATTGGCATAAAGGTTAATGATGTGATCCATCGTTTTGAAAAAAGGGTGCATCTGTTTTAAGTCTGCATTGGTATCGGGGTTTATATATTACATATCTGCATTGGTTAAAAACGATTTATTTCTCTAATTATTAGTAGATACACTCTACACTTTTATTATTTAGATATATGACGCATTACAGCACTACGGAGACCGAGGCGTGTCCCGGGAGTCACACGGAATATAGATTAACATGGCAGAGGTAGAGCTGCATCTTCCTGGTGACAGAACAGGAAAATAACTTCTGTTTTTAACCTGTTTCATTCTTTATTACGGCATTATCTGCACAAAGCTGCTTCGAGTCGGTGTCTATTGCAAAAAGTGCTGTACAAATAAAAAATTATTGAATTGATTATTTTTTTATTCGCACTACAAAGGCCGGTTTGTGAGTTAGAAGTCAGGAAGCACTTAAGTAATTGTATGATTTGTTGTCTGTTTGAACAAAAGAAATATCTGTACCATATTTAATTGCATAGCATCATAGCATTGAATTGCATTGTGTTGAAACAAATATCACACCGCATCGTAATAGGAGTGAATCGTTGGCATCGGTAGCTGCTACATATGTATCTTTGGTGTATCGTATTGTTGGTTATGCATCGTGTATATATTAATATATATATTATGGTATTTATGGTATACAGTGGTCCCTCAGAACTCGCAGGGTGTCTTAGAACTTAACCGGGGTTCAGAACATCCACGAATTTTGGACGCACCCCCGCAATCCCCTATGGTACCTTTTAGTGAATTCAACTAGATATTATGCCACTTTATAAACGTAATAGTGTACAGTATTTGACCAAATACATAGTTTAAAATATTATTTCTAACGTTCTGAACATTCGGTCCCGCTGCGGATTCTCGCAAATTTTAAGATCATTTGCTTCCAACCCGCAAATTTTCCTGTAACCAAAAAGTTGAAGCACACAATTGTATGTCTTTGTCTTTGGATTTGGTCCCATGACCTTTTCTCTTCACTCGAGCCAGGAGAGCCAAACTTGTTTTAGCATGAAAATGCCCATGTGCGCAAAGCATACTCCACGAAGATACCGATTATGGGTTGAAGTGGAAGATCTTGAGTGGCCTGCTATCAGGCTCTGACCTCAACCCAATTGAACACCTTTGAAATAAATTGGAACGCTGACTTCCAAAGGCCTCCTTAACCTACTTCAGTACCTGACTTAACCAGTGCCTTTGTGACAGAATGAGCACAAATATCCACAATCACACTGACATTTGGCTGATATTTTTCTTACAACATCCAGTTTTTCTTGTAAAGGAGAAACAGTCTTGTCTGTCTTGTAAATGTCCTTGTAAGTATATTTGCGACCAAATCAATTACTTCTCCTCTGTCAGGCATTGTGGAATAAAAGAAATAAAAAAAAAACGGCACAAATATATTTGAGATTGTGCAGTTTTATGGTTATGGATTAAATTAACTATAACTATTCTCAAAATTCTACAAACTAAACCATATAATGTGAACGTGTTTAAAAATATATTAAAAATAAAGTGTACGTGTATATATGTGTATGTATGTATGTATTTATGTGTGTATATATATGTGTGTGTGTGTGTGTGTGTGTGTGGTGAGGGGATCTTCCTTTTTTATTTTTTTAGGTTTCTATGCTTAGATTTCAATGTTGCATACCATTAACTGTCTATTAAAAATGATGTCAATGAAAAAAGTCACTCAGAACAATTTTGTGTGTGTGTGTGTGTGAGTAATGAAATGATTTTTGAGGCTTGTAGCCACAGTTGAAAATGAATAGTTTGTGCAGCATGTGGGAAATTAGACTGTTCAGATAGATGTACACTGTAATACTAACGGATTGAGACAAACAAACTGACTTGCGCGTGCACACACACACGCACATTAGCATCAAGCGCGATTTGTTCATCGTGTGTAGTTTGAAATTGAAAAAATGCAGTGTCGTGAATAATCTATTAAATCCTCAAAGTTTGAAAGTGTTTTCAATCATGTCTCATACTGCTGTCTCATCTTTCAACCTGCGACTGCAACACAACACTTTTAACAAATAGTCACAGCAGTAATAGCTATAATGGAGTCACTTAGGGGGAAAAGACACTGAGGATAATTCTTACTCATAAACGTCTCCAATTTTATTTGATAATGCTAGCTACAATGTTGGTATATCATCTAATCTGACAGGATATCTGGAAGGATATTTTAAGTCATGTTTATTAATGCTAATAATTCACTCTGCTGTTGAAGTTTATAGTTGTCTAGTGTTTTCACTGTTGCTTGTTATAAGCGATCCTGACCAAATTTCTGATGGGAGGTTGTTTTTATTTATTTATTTTTTTCATTTATGTTTCTAATTAAATGCTGTTTTTTACTGATAAGGCTAGTTAGCATAAACTGCGAGTAAATTATATTTATAAATGCTAATTGGGAAAAAAAAGTATTTCTCACATTATTATAATTAAGTAATGATTCATAAAAAAAAAAAAATTCTTTTGCTGTTGTTTAGCATTTTCACTTTCCAGATTAGCTGAATGGTTGATTTAAGGTAACCTGGACAAAGGATTTAATTTAGAATGTGACTAATTGTCTGTTATTTCTACTATTGTTAGATCGATGGACTAGCATACAAGCTGACAGGACGTCTGCTAACATTCTTATACCACTAACATTCTTTGCTATAGAAACTAAACAGTATTTTAAATTCATAATTGTCTGTTATTGTCTGATATTGTGAGCTGGAAGGATGATATTAACTAATTAATCAAAGTTTCTGACAGGATTATTTTGTTATATTTACAATTGTTGATCACTTTCAGTATTACCTGTAGCTCACTGGCTAATATAAGCTAACTTGACAGGATTTTTTTTTTACTGAATTTATAATTCTAGTTATAAATTCTTATATGTGAATAGTTATTTACATAGCTAAACTAAACAAATACGACTCCTAAATTTGTCATATTCACTCCCGTATGGTTGCTAATATCATACCTATAAAATAATCCGGATGGATTTTTTTTTAATTTAAATTTACAAGTTGATAACGGTGCTAATTGTTGTTATGCAAACCCGAGAGGGTTACTGACAGGGTTAAAAAGTTTGTGTAGGTTAAGATTGAAGTTAGACCAAGAGAATGTAAAAAGCATGCTTAGAAAATGGAAATGTTTCCTTGAAAAAAAGAAGAAAAATTGCAATTAATTTGCCATTTTTTAACTATGAATACCTATACTATATATATATATATATATATATAATATATATTATGTATGTATGTATGTATGTATGTATGTATGTATGTATATGTCACTATGGTGCTATCAATTTTTGTATGTTGTTGGAGGACCTAGACATGCATTAGAACATAAAAAGTACAAAGTAGCTTAACATTTTCGATGTAAGGGAACCAAATAAGCCCCTAAATGGTGGTTTAACAGATACCCCAGACCCGTGTTTGGCACATTTACATTGTTCCTGCTAGTTTTCTGCAATAGTCATCATCCAAAATTGTCTGTGTTTGTGTGTACAGCATTTAGCCGTGCCCCCGTGCCCATGGCCGTTGTCCGGAGAGAGCTATCATGTGAGAGTTACCCCATCGAGCTGCGATGTCCAGGCACTGACGTCATCATGATCGAGAGCGCCAACTACGGACGCACGGATGACAAGATCTGCGACGCAGACCCTGCGCAGATGGAGAACACGCGCTGCTACCTTCCAGACGCTTACAAGATCATGAGCCAGAGGTATGATTCTCACATGTAATAGGTCAATATTAAAACACGCAAATATTCTGTGGATTTTCTAAAGCCTCAAGATGCCACTGTTGGTTTTCATAGTCTCTGAGCAATCTGGTGGATAAATGTTGAGCTCTTTGACTATTTATTCACTATTGATTCAAGCATGATCTTTATCTACATTCAAGCCAACGTCTATGCAGTTGCTAAACAAATGCTTGGAATGACGTGTCTTACAAACCCAACATACACAATTTTCTACTGCATACATTCAGATCAGTTTGTCCAGACATGATTTGCATAAAAAAAAGGAAAACCAGATTATTGATAGCGATGCATCCAGATCAATGCTGGATTTTTCTTGCAGTCTTCTGGTAGCTTTCCACCATTTTATTTTTTTTTTTTATTCAAATCTAAGGTTTGGATTGTGAACTCACTCCGTTGCACTTTAGGAAATCATGGGAGTGGCCGAATGAACCGATTAGGATCTGTTTGCATGGGTCAGTTGTTTTCACGGTTGAGATATTTTTGCTGAGTGAGTTTGGCTAAGCCAGGAAAGTTCACAAAGATGCAAACATTGAGCGTGGCATTGAGAAATACATACAAAGACATAATACATTTTGTTGGTTCATTAATTTATACGATTTCAGATGCTAATTTTATATCACTTTGTTAGCTCATGTTAATAAATGTTAATTCAATCTTTGTAATTGATTTCTAGCGTGCCAAGTTGCTAATACAAGCTAACTTAACATAATTCACAAATGCTAATTATATACTGCTAACACAAAATACTAATTTTATTTATTTGGTTTGTCATGTTTTATCATCTTTACTGCTGGTACTAGATAGGTGGTTTAATGTAAACTAATCTGTCAGGATTCTAAAGTGATATGTACAACAACCAGACATAACTTTGAGGCCATTGATCAGGCATAAAATTATGACCACCTGCCTAATATTGTGTTGGTCCCCCCTTCGCTTTCAAAACATTCCTGACCCTTCTTCAGCAATTTGAGCTACAGGAGCTCGTTGGATCAGACTAAATGGCCAGACTTCGCTTTCCACATGCATTAATAATCCTTGGCTGCTCATGACCCTGTCGCCGGTTTACCACTGTTCCTTTCTTGGAGCACTTTAGATAGAAACTGACCACTGCAGACCAGGAACATTCCACAAGAGCTGCAGTTTTGGAGATGCTTTGACCCAGTCGTCTAGACTTCACAGACATTAAATCACAGCCCTCGTCAAACTCCATCAAGGCCTTACGCTCGCCCATTTTTCCTGCTTCTAACACGTCAACTTTAAGGACAAAATGTTCATTTGCTGACTAATAGATCCCACCCACTAACGGGTGAACTAATGTGTAGTAAAAGGCAAGTAACGTTCATATGTTTGACCACATGAAAGTATGTCATAGTAGTGTGTCCAATAACTGCTCATGCAGAAAGACATGTGACGACAAGAATGCGGATTGTTAGCATTGCACTGTTAAGCATTAGCCAGCCTGGTAAAACAGACACTTGGCTTTAGATACAGGTTACAGAGAGGCTGTGTGTTTGTGTGTGTTTTGAGATAATTGATCCTTTGTGTGTTCCACTGCTGCACAAACACTCCTGTATAAGCCTACCCGGAAGAGTCAAACCCTACAAATGCTTAGCAACTAAAACAACACCACGGCCAGAGAGTATCACTAACAACAAATATCCTGATTCCCAAACCCGAAAACGAGAAACAATTTTTCAAACCTTTAAATATTGATATCTAACTAGAGAGCGTGTGCGATGTCTTGACTACAGAGTGGGCAGAATATCTTTGGGATTAGTTTTATTTAATTTTTTTTTTGTAAAACACTGCTCACCATGTTGCTTCATTAGCATGTGAGGGAATGAAAAGCCAACTGACGCGACGCGAAGTCGGCTAGCGGCGCCCCCGGACTCGAACGCCTGCCGCAGCTGTTGCTAGGATCCTTCTCACCGTGTAAGCCTATTACAGAGAAGACAAGGAAGGAACTATCCAAACTCTCTCTCTCACACACACACACACACACACACACAAACAACATTTCAAAAGAACTCCTGTGGGTTGGTAAAGCGGAGCTTTAAGCTAGTGAATAGCTGGAGCGAGATCTTCTGTCAGACATAATCTAAGGCGCATATGCATGTGGGTAGAGGCACGTGTCGGATTTAACACCCTTTATATCGGCCCTTTATATTTAAACTGTATTCTTTTCTTCTCTCTAGTTGTTTGTGACTTGTTTACCTTTTTAGCAGGACACAGCCAAGCTTTACACCCGGATCACTTCCACATAACCTTCGAAATTTCATGCGAATTTGTCGGATCTGAAACATGACCTGGACACACTTGTTGTCCGACTGTTCGGAAGCGCTGCTCCTTCTAGCGTTATGTTGAACTCCAGTGGGAGTGGGGTTGGTTTTCCGGGCTGCAGGCCACCTGTCCGAGTGCACTGTATTTGCTTGAGTTATCTCCACTCTTCTGGCAGCACTCATGCAAAGCACACAAACACACAGGCTCTTTTACGAACACACACACACACACACACACACACTCTCACAAATCTAGCACCAGAAAGCTAACCGGAGGTGCTAATATCAAAGGGTAGTGCTTATGTGAAGTGAAGGCCGTCAGCACCTCTGAGGACTCGCGCCTGTCAATACCGATTTAACACTCCGTCATGATGTCTTAAGTAGTGGGATTTTTCAGCATGTCTGCATGTAGATATTGTGAAGATAAGAGCAAAATAATAACAAACTGATATAATAATAACACTAATAATACTACTACAAATATTAATAATAATTGTATTCATATTACTTGTATTGCTATTATTACTATTAGTGGTAGTTGTAGTAGTAATTTAACTATAGATAATAAGAACAACTGCAACAATTCTACTGCTCATAATAATAATCCCCCAAAAAGCGCCTTTTGTAGCATTGAATCGAATATATACGTCTTTGCACATTTGAGATTTTAATTAGTAATTGAACAGCATGTACAGTCTTTACTGCCAAGATATTTTCATAGATGATGAGCCTGTTGGTTTGGCCTGAGTTTCCTTACAGCTGTTTAAAATGTCATGGGATGGTTCCTCACAGCTGGGGATTTGTGTGTTTCTGTGTGTGTGTGTGTGTGTGTGCGCGCGTCATACAAGATTTAAGGTGCAGGGGAAACTATTCTGACCATGAATCAACGTGCAAATAGTTTCCAGTCTCCGATTTTTGCAGTAGGGATGGTGAAATCTTTAACCCCGTGCTGTGAGTAGACTGGAAAAGTGTTACACATCACGTTTTTTGGTTGTTTTGGGACGTTTGTCAGTCCTCGTCTCAGCATGGAATTAAATCGATGTATTTTTTATTTCACCCATGAATGCGTTAGTCACCAGATTCCGTTTTTTTTTTTTTTTCTTAAGGAAAACCTTCGAATAGAGGTTAATATCTGACTGTAGCCAACGTGTCTGCTCCCTTCTTGTATGTTTAGCAGTGTTTTTGAGAGCGTCAAAGGACCGTGTCCTGTTCCGATCTTTAATTGAGGGCAGCTCTCTTGGTAGTCAGCGTCACCGCTCGACATTTGCTGCTGAAATTTGTTTTTATTTTCAACTCAATTCCTATTCCAAACGCAAGTAGAAGGTGTATTTGCCTCGATATCATAATCTTGTTGAGACATGATCGACCAAACTGTTGTTCCATCCAGTAACATTAGTAGGTGCATGTTTTATATCTTTTGCACTTTTTTGGCCACAACCTTCAGAAGCTTGAGGGATGTAATCTGATTGTTCTGTGCACCTCCATGTGTATGCACTTGGGTGTCCTGGAAAAGCAATCCTTTTGAACACTGTGACACCGTAAGTGTTCTGGAGAAAGATTTTGTTACTGGATTTAAAACTATTCACTAATCAGTTGATAATAATGAGGAAATGACAGGAAGCTTTTGTCTACCATGGTTTATACTTATGAAAGTAGGCAGGTTCTGGCTGTGCTTATTGGAATACACCAGGCCTTTTTGTGATAATACTTGTCTCCAAGTTAGCATTGCTTATTGCTAAATATCTATTTTTAGTTTCAATGTGATATAAACTCAAAGGAATGGCAACTTTCAAGTTGTATTGTTTTTTTAATTAATGATTTGGTTGAATTTTAGAATTCGCTTGAAATGATCTAAAATTAGCTTGTTTTTAGCTTTTAGCATAGTTTCCTAGTTAATTAGTTTTTTCTGGTTAATATACAATGTTGACTGATCTACAGTTAGCTATAGTACACAAATGTATACAAACTCACAGCTTGAGACTTTTATCAGATGAACCACTAGTCAGACTAGCCGAGTGCTAATCGCAATAAAATAAATAAATAATAAACAATTCACCACATGGGGGAAAAAAGGCATTTTTTTCTGGTTGTGGTTACTTTAAGATTTGTGCTAAATTTTTTTATCTAGGTGACTTTTGGCTCAGTAAAAAGACTCAGGCTTATGAGCCAAGGAGAAAAGGCACTTTTCTGGCCACAGCCTTCAGAATTGTAAAGGTTCCAGTACCGTCTGATTGTCTTCTGCACCTCAGCACTTCTAAAGACCCAGTTATGCCCCAAACAGAACCCATGAAGGTTGGATTGTTGCGTTGATAAAATTGATGTAAACATTTCTAACTAGTTTCTAAAACCACTTATACTAGTACTGAAATTGTCTTTTTTTATTTGCATATTATGGTCTTTCCAGCAATGTATTGTTAAATGATCTATTAAAGATTCTGATTGTGTCTGTGCGCACACAGCCACGCACACACACACACACATGCACACAATAAGCAAGTCCTTTGGATTTTTTGTAAGAAAAGTATATTTAATTTGATGTATTTTGTTGGATGATATAAAAGGTAGCTTGGCCAACATTACTGTCACTGTACATCTGTCTATCTTAATGCTAGTCTGTGATAGAGAGAGAGAGAGAGAGAGAGAGAGAGAGAGAGAGAGAGAAAGAGAGAGAGAAAAGGTAGAGGCAAAGCTCTCTCTTAGTCAGCTTCCCCCTCACTAAATCACTTCAGATGCTTGATACTTTCCTTTAAGTGTTCTGCCAGATCTGCGTCTCATAAAACCATCCATTGAAATATCTCACTTCTAATATATCACTCCTTTTCCTTTTCTTTTTCCCCCCCCTTATATCCCACTGTCACAGTTTTGCCTTAAATGTGTGGTTTTGACAGAGAAAAAGAGGTCCACGGTAATAAAGTTCTCTATTATCTCAGATGCATGTAAGTACAAGACAAACGAATGAAAACAAACTGCGGAAACCACCGTTTATGAAACATTTATTTTCCTATTAACGCCACTGGCAAGAAACCCTTGAAGATTTGCTTTCACAGAAACTGCCTCTAATGAAGCACTGACCCTGAAGTCTCCTTTAATGAAGGTGAACTAAACATCCTTGTAAAGATCCTCACCATGTTAAGCAACCAATATTATTATTTGTTAAATAGCGGATAATATGCTTTGCAATCCATTTATACACCAATGTATATTTCCCATAAACTTGAATAAAGTATCTCTATCTGTCTGTCTGTCTGTCTGTCTGTCTGTCTGTCTGTCTGTCTGTCTGTCTGTCTGTCTCTATCCTACTATCTGTCTGTCTGTCTGTCCTACTATCTGTCTGTCTCTGTCCTACTATCTATCTATCTATCTATCTATCTATC
This sequence comes from Silurus asotus, assembly GCA_024362625.1. NCBI lineage: Eukaryota > Metazoa > Chordata > Actinopteri > Siluriformes > Siluridae > Silurus > Silurus asotus. The sequence goes on from MU551700.1 coordinate 1,388,851, forward strand.
TATCTATCTATCTATCTATCTGAAGGAATATACTCTGATTGCAAAATTGGGCTGTGATATAGTCACAACTATTTAAGCTCATTGTGACGTTTTATTCTGGACATGCTTATATGTGAGATTTTTATTTTTATTTTTTTTCTTTTAAGTTCATATATGACCAAAAATACACGGCATAAACACCTGTCCATCACATCAACATGCTCTCCTTCTGAAACTTTGAAACTGTTGTATCAAAGTTGGAAGCAGACAATTATATGTGATGTGTGCATATGCTATAACTGTACACTTTTCCCTTCACTGGAACTAACAGAACCTGAAAAGTACTCAAGTGTCCTGCACAGAGCTCTGACCCTAACCACACTGGGATGAAGTGAAACCCTGACTGCACCCCAGAACCCCTTCATCAGTACCGGATCTGACTAATGCTCTTGGAGCTGAACGAGTACAAATCCCCACAGTCTCCAAAAATCTAGAGGAAAGCCTTCTCAGAATAGTGGAGGGGTTTATTAGAAAAAATGAAAAGTTAAATGTTTAAAAAGTTAGAAAGAAGTGTTTTACACTTGGCAGATTCACAGTACAGTGTATTACAGTGTCTTCACATATTTCAGCGATTTTAGGAAGCTGGGGACTATAAAAGGTTTAATAAAAGGTTTTCAAAACTCTTAAATTTGACTTAGTGCCACCTGCAGTTACCATGACCATGAAATAGTACCCCTGGAGCACAGACGGTTAGGGGCCTTGCTCAAGGGCCCCACGCAGCTTTGCAATACTGGGGATTGAACCCACGACTAACACTAAGCTGCCACTTTCCCAATAATAAGCACAAGTTATATAACATAAAGGAAGTCCAATGATGCCATCAAGTTAAAAACCCTGTTATAGACTGGGTTCTGATGCAGATAGCTATAGGAAGTACTGTAGCAATATGTTGTGTCGGTTATCTTTAATGGATAAAAGCATTTTTAAGTTTTTAAGTTTTTTATAGTATGTCTATTCAATTATTTTCACTGTACTTATGGAATATAGTAATGAGACACACAGTACTGGTTTATTCTCCTGGCCAACTGTTGAATCAGTGAATCAGGACAGAAAAATCTCTATATTGTTTTGTGGCTTAGTATCACCGAAGAAGCTGCACCACACTATTTGCAACCTGATATTTAATCTAAGCATACAGCAAATAAAATGACAGTTAAAAAAAATTGACTCTTGAGAAACAAAAAAATGCGTCTTGGTCGTCTCAGGATATTTGTGGCATGCCTTGTCCTTGAAGTTGACTGTGATATGATGAGAAAAAGAAAGATCTTGGATAGAAAATGTCTTTTCAATCTCAGTCCACTTCATCCCTTCCATTCGGCCATGGATATAACATTTGTAACTTGAGATATATACAGTATACTGGATGGCATTTCCTTTTTCCAAAATCCAAGCCAAGATTCTATCCAAAACCCAAACCGAATTATTTGCTTTGGAGGACCGGGAGGGTCTTAACACCCTTTTGGTGATGTGAGGAGACGGAACAAACATGACGCCACATTTTGTCATCTTGCACTGCGTCTGGGTTTCACATTTCCTCCGACAAACGTGGGTATATGTTGGAAAAGAAAACGGCGGCGAGCGCTCTGTCGCTCTCTGAGCCATCTGGTTTGTGTTTTTCTGCAAACAGGACGTGTGAGCGAGCGACATCTCTGCATCAGGAGTATTAGTCCCTGCATTGATCTGATGTAATTATCCTGAGTTATTACGTATGACCTCTCTAAATAAGACGAACTCTCTTACATCCATCATGTAAATCACAGGCCCGCATTTCAGTTTGAACGTGACTCGCGTTCAAGTTCGGAATATTGAAATAATTACGGAATGGCGCACACGCCAACGGAAAGGACGGCAACACACGGTGGGTCACACATGGAACGCATAAAAACCGGGACTACCTGTGCAGTCCTGGGATCCAGAGGTCAGCATGTACCATATGGGCCTAATTTCAGCCTCCAGCTAATACAGCCCCAGGTCTAAACTCTCTATAATGAAAAAATCTAGCCAGCATTGCTTTGGGCTGCTTAGCTTTCTAGAAATTCATATAGATTAGGGGGGGAAACACTAGCTAATGAGTTCTCAGACATATCATGATCAATCCTCAATAGGTTAAAGATTGAATGCAGACTGTATTAAAGAAACACACCTCTTTCAAATATTGGTGTTGTAGACAGAAGACCTAAAGATTGCAATGGTACTTCCTTTTCCAACCTAATATGTGACTGAGTTGTAAAGGAGATGTACTATAGTACACCTTCAAATGAAGATGTTTGTATAGTCTGACAAGGCTTATCTTCCAAATGGTTAATCCTTACCATTGGAAAGCAACCAAAGAGAGTTGAATTATAAAATGATTTTGACTCTCCAGTGAGCCTGGGGCACCAGGTTGATCAAATATCCCATAAACCCAAACGTTGGTGTACAGCTAGGACACATTCAGTGGAATAATTAAGCTAGTTGACTATCTTACTGCTAATGTTGCTACTAGTAACTAGTTAACAACCAATCAGTTCACTCTCTGACTCAATTATATATACATTTTCATAAGTTTCCAAAAGTGCTTCTCTAGCAATGAGTAAATCTACACTGGTACGCACGATTACAAACTTAATATATGTATAACTCTTGAATTCTACAAAGCAAACTTGGAAAGTGGTAATTTAAGTGTTTCAGGAAGAGGAAGGTCTTCAACCGTCGCTTAAAGATAGCCAGGGACGCCTCTGTTCAGACATCTAGACATCCAGAACAGAGAAGAGCCTTAAAGTATACTTATCTCTCAATAAGTATACTTATATATAAAGTATTCACACAAACATAGTGGGACACCTGACTTTTAATGCCATTAGTGGTTCTTCTCCGAACTGTAACCACAAAGTTGGAGCATACAATTGTATGTCTTTTGGATATGAAAGCATAGAATTTCCTCTTCACTTGAACTAAGAGACCCAAACCTTGAAGATATGCTTTACATTGGTTGGAGAGGAAGATCTTGAGTGTCCTGTTGTAGAGTTCTCACTGCACCCCAGGCCTCCTCACCTTCATGAGTACCTGCTTTTACTAACACACCTGTGACTGGACAAAATTTACATTCATGGCATTTGCCGTAGCAGATGCTTTTATCCAGAACGACTTACATTTATCTCATTCATATAACTGAACAGCTATGGGGTTTAGGGCCTTGCCCGGGGACCCAGAAGTGCCAGCTTGGTGTGGCTGGAATTTAACCTCCTGACCTTCAGATCTAAAGTCTAATTCCTAAACCACTAAGCTACCACCTCCTACAATGAGCACAAATCTCCACAAACACAACCTGAAATCTGGTGGAACAACATCTCAGAAGAGCAGAGGTTTTTAAAACAACAAGTAGGAAACAAGATTTATAGATAGATTTACCTTACCAACTAATCACTATACACAGTAGGTGTTTTGGTGATTATTTTTATACGATACTTTTTGAAAAATGTATAAATGAAGCACAGAAGGGTGAAAATGGAAAAAAGTCCAGAATACAGGAAAACTAAAACTGATACAATTTGAATTACATGGTAGTTTCCTAGATTTTGAGAGAATTTCTACACTTTTATGGTAGTTCCTGGTGATTATTAACTAACAAAAGTATTGGGACACCTGACGTTTCCAGCCATATGTTTTTCCAAACAAACAGTTACCACAAATTTGGAGGCACACAATTGTATGGGATTGAATTTTCCCTTCACTCTATACTATAAAGCAGATTACTGTTTACAGCGTTCTCTATAAAACAGACAATCTTTGTGATCATCGTTTGAACCAAAAGCTCTATGAAACATAAAAAAAAACGTGGCCCCCCTTCCACACACATAATCCCCCCCCAGTCCTAGACTTTTTATCTGGAAAATCTTATCATGTGCTGTGTTTATGTGACAGAATGGAATTTAAAAAGCAGAGATGGTGGTTTGGGATGCAAATGACAGATATGAACGGAGGCATCAGAGGAAAGAGCTTTTGACAGGAGAAATTGGTATATCTCTCTGAGGAGCAAAGTCAACATGGCAGAAATAAAAAGCACTCTGGTGTTCTGTCATTACTACTCGAGTTTAAACCTAAATCTCGTGTGTGAGCGCACACGCGCTCACACTCATACTCGTGCACTCCTAATCTCATTGTATTGTGTATTATGAAAATAATAAAGGAGCTGCAGTGCTGTGTATCTGTTTATTTTTATTTTTTTCGTCTTTCGCTTTCTCTAAATTCAGTTCGGGATTTCGAGGCAAATCCGCCGAGGCAGTTTTTTATGAGATGCGAAATAAATACCGCATCTCATATTCTAGCAAATGTATCGTAGAGTGTTTTCTGTCATTTCTATGATTTCTGCAAATATATAGAATAAACAAGAGGGTGATTGTTAATGACGTTTCTGTGAGGAGGTTGTAATTATTGATTGTTTATTTAATTTTGAAAGATGCATAAAAGGAATAACACGCTTTAAGACCTATAAAAAAAAAAAAAAACAGGCCATCTTGATTACGCTCGGATAAGCGCACACACCACCGTGTTTTATTCCTTACTCATATCGATATTGGTCCAAAACCAGGACTGTCAGGGCCAGTAGTCATCCACTCTACACTGCATCAAACATTATAGCAACAGCTGCAACATAATCAGCAGATTCTCCTCCTGGAGCAACTGGCGGTAATCTGAGCTGCGTTTATTAAAGGATATTTTCCTTGTGTTAAAGTGTTTTTCGCAGTGATAGACTAAGTGCATCTCTGTCTCGCCTCACTGGGCTTGAACGGCCTACTTATCTGCCAAGTTTTTACGTCTTCCCTTTTCTACGGCCAGACCCCAGTCGTCTGTCCCCAGCCGCGGGAGCGGATAGTTTCCCTGACAGCGAAGAGATGCATTTTATATACTTTTAAATCGACTTCCAGTTTTGGTTTCACCGCCTTCAAGTTCCAAACAATTTTTCATTTCACTGCCGGTCATTTGATTTACTCCGGCTTCTGGGTTCGTTGGCTTGAGGTGTACTTTGAATCCTTTTTTTTTGTTTTTTTTTTTTTCTCTCTTTTCTTTTTTTTTTGAATGAGCAGTGAAAATCGACTAAACTCAGCCCCATAATGATGTGTTGGCATTTTCCTTTGCGCTCACATTAGGTGTTCAGAGACTCTGTGGGATGTTTTTCCCATCTATTGTAGTCTTGCTTATCGACTGGACCCTGTGGCGCATACCTCACACCTGGAAAGCAAATAAGCATAATAACACTCACTGCCTTGTTTGGCGAATTTTCATTTCATAGCATAAGCTCTTTGTGGGTTTTTTTTTCCTCTGTCCATCTCTCTCTCTCTCTCTCTCTCTCTCTCTCTCTCTCTCTCTCTCTCTCTCTCTCTCTCTCTCTCTCTTTCAAGGGCAAACCAAAACACAAAATGTTTAATAATCTGCTCTGCTTCCGTCCAATAGGCCGTGGTCACACGAAGCCTAATTCTTCGATGCATCAGTTTTTTACCAACCCAATGGCCAAAGGAGTGCAACAGTGCAGATATGCTGCCCTTCATTACATGTGATTTCACCCTGAAGGTGTTAAAACCCACCTACATGTTACTACTACACCTCAATTCTCTAGAACTTCAGCTGAACCTGAAGTAACTCGCCTTATAGACTGCAAATGTCATTTTACTGACTGTTTTTTTAAAAATCATCCCACATTGTATTTCAGTCTGCTATATAGTCATCTGCTGGGGTGTGTGTGTGTGTGTGTGTGTGTGTGTGTGTGGTGTCCCTGAGCAATGAAAGAGCTCGTTGAGTCAGAGCAGGTGGTAAAAGGGACCCTGGGAGACGACGCTCTTCCTCACATAACCCCCCTTTGCACATTCACATACACACACACACACATACATAGCAACTCTTTCTGTCTATCTTCCTCTCTTTCTCTTTAAATATCTCTTTTCTCAGAATCCAAGGTTACAGATAATCTGTTCATTAGGAAGAAATGCTGGACTCTGAAGTGAAATAAGACGCGGATGATTCATAAAAAGTGGATCTCACTCTATTTGCGTCTCATTTCAAGGCAAGTCGGTATCTGTGCCAAACCGAACGCATATGGACAAACAAAGAAATGAGCAAACGGATAATAAACGGACGAACGGACGTTAAATCTGCGACTGCAGATTAAAGCCTCAGTTTCATTTTTATTCCGTTCCAAGTGGTTTATATCTATGCAACGTTGACACAGTTTCAAAAGACAAAACTGAATAGAATACTCTCAGTAATAGGGGTGAGACCATGAAAGGATGAAACCAGACAGAAAAAAATGTGGAAAAACGTCAAGCCTTTGCTCAGGCAGATTCTTTATTTTGGCTGACAGGAGTGGAACAGGATGTGGGGTCTTCCTCGTTTAGGTTCAGTGTGTTCTGAGATGCTTTTCTGCACACTACAGCTGTAAAGAGTGGCTGTTTCAGTCACTGTAGCATTCTCCAAAAACTGAAGAGAGAACAGTTTTGAGAAGAACTGCTCACATCAGCCCATTGGCAACCACAGCCATGAATGCAGGGGAGTATTTTTTTCTGGCTTTTTGTGAGGTTTGATATGAAATTTAAAGATTTTGACCTGTATTTAAGTGATTATGAGAAAATGCATCTCTACCACATGGCTCACTGGATAATTACCTAAATAAGCAGCCTGGATATGACACCAGTCTGTCATAGGGCATGAGCTAAATGTAATTACAGTAGTATTTGAGTTAGCAGAGACTTTTAGGACCACTTCAGTGGGAAATCATCATGTTCCCAACAGCACTGTCTCATTCCCAATGTCATTATACAATAACTAGTTAGTTAAATCATTAGCTTTAGAAATTAACATATGATTGGGATCTGAATTTCTTCAAATAGCAATTTGCCTTTTAAATACTGACTTTTTATATATAAATGAAAAAATATATATAAATATACATTTTTATATAGCAACTCCTTTATATAGCAAATATTCCCCATTCTTCTGTGGACATGTTCCATCGATTTTGGAGTGTCTTCAAATAGCAATTTTGCCATTTAATACTGACTTTTTATATATAAATGAAAAAATATATATAAATATACATTTTTATATAGCAACTCCTTTATATAGCAAATATTCCCCATTCTTCTGTGGACATGTTCCATCGATTTTGGAGTGTTGTGTGAGGATTTATGGTCGTTCAGCTTCAAGGGTGTTAGTAAGTCAGATACTGGTGTAGGTGATGTGAGGAGGCCTGGGGTGCACTCAGTATTCCAGTTCATCCCCAAAGTTGTACATTGAAGTCAGAGATCTATATAAGCCGCACCCACTGAATGTGAGGAAGATTTTTTTTTTAAACATAAATAAGCTGCACCTTATAAGCCACAGGTGTCTGCATTGAAACTAATAAACTTTACACAGGCTTTAACGATAGATAGTGTCTGTTACACACGGTGAAACGGGTGAAATATGTTGCGCTTCCTTTAGGAGCAGAGCGGTATTTTGGGAATAGCCTGCTGCCGCATTTTTCCGCTATTACTGCATGTGTGCAAGACCGAGGAATATGTCCTTATTATTTTCTGATGCTAAATTCTAAGTTTCTTTGACTAACGCTGTTGCCAAGAAAAGCATGAGTTTTGGAAACCTGTCTGTGCTTATATGATTTCTGTTGCAAATGAAGTTAGCGAGCTCTCCCTTCACCCAAACTCAACGCTTTACAACGGCTTGTATCTAAACAGTAGCCTACCAAGAAAGTCATTGTTCACTGTCTTCCTTCTTCCTTTCACAACTATTTCTCTCGGGAGTTTATCTTTCGGCATCGTCGTGCGTTTAAAAATTTCCATCTTGGTATAATGTTATTGGGTTCAGTTTTTCTGGCTTGAAGTTTGTTAAACCTGGAAAAATCCAGGGAAAAATTCATAAATAAGCCGCTTCGTTGTTTAAGCCGCGGGGTTCAAAACGTGGGAAAAAAGTAGCGGCTTATAGTCCGAAAAATACAGTATTTACTGAATATTTGTATGTCCAAGGTTACAGTGAAATTTCTGTTTGGTGGATTTTTTTATTAGCTTTTACTCTTATATATTAACCATTTTGAAAATCGTATCCTAACTAGACTTTCAGTAGCATTTACTTATCCTCCAGCATTGTATAACTAGCATTGACCGGTTGGTTAAAGGTGTATAATGAGAATCCAATGATTTGTATCTTGCACCTAACTAGCATTCAAAATGTCAAATATCATTAAATTGTTCATTCTTGGCATCCTACAAACATCAAAAGATGCCTTTTTGTGGTTTGTATTGTTGTGGGTAATCTTCTTAAGCTCGTTCTGACTTTTTCCATTTTTGTCCTTAGTCTCTCTGCATGTGGTGCTCTTACAAGCAATAAATTTGAGGTAGGGGGCAGAAACATCCTGCTGGTGCTTTAAAGAGCTCAGGTTTGTGTGTGTAGTCATTGTTCACTGTCTTTCTCCTTCCTTTCACAACTATTTCTTTTGGGAGTTTATCTTTTGGCATCGTCGTGCGTTTAAAAATTTCCATCTTGGTATAATGTTATTGGGTTCAGTTTTTTGGCTTGAAGTTTGTTAAACCTGGAAAAATCCAGGGAAAAATTCATAAATAAGCCGCTTCGTTGTTTAAGCAAAACGTGGGAAAAAAGTAGCGGCTTATAGTCCGAAAAATACAGTATTTACTGAATATTTGTATGTCCAAGGTAACAGTGAAATTTCTGTTTGGTGGATTTTTTTATTAGCTTTTACTCTTATATATTAACCATTTTGAAAATCATATCCTAACTAGACTTTCAGTAGCATTTACTTATCCTCCAGCATTGTATAACTAGCATTGACCGGTTGGTTAAAGGTGTATAATGAGAATCCAATGATTTGTATCTTGCACCTAACTAGCATTCAAAATGTCAAATATCATTAAATTGTTCATTCTTGGCATCCTACAAACATCAAAAGATGCCTTTTTGTGGTTTGTATTGTTGTGGGTAATCTTCTTAAGCTCGTTCTGACTTTTTCCATTTTTGTCCTTAGTCTCTCTGCATGTGGTGCTCTTACAAGCAATAAATTTGAGGTAGGGGGCAGAAACATCCTGCTGGTGCTTTAAAGAGCTCAGGTTTGTGTGTGTGTACAACTTTGTGAGTTTGTGTACACCCTCAGTAGGTGCCCTCATCACAGTCAAACAGTGACTCAAGCTGTTTGTCTGGGACGCATTCCAATCTGAGCATCACTCCCGCATTTTTCCTCTCTCTCCAGCCGTCTATCGCTCTATCTTCTGTCATTCTCTCTCTTCCTCACCTGCTCTTGTCTTCTTGAGCTGCCAGCCTGTGTTGGGTTGCAGGATTGTAGTTTGCACTTGTATCCAATAGCGCCCCTGGGGAGACGGCAGGAGAGCCATGATGTAGGAGGCACACTGGGAATAATAGTTCAGCATGTATCTTTTCTTTTTTCCCGTGTGTGGTTATGGTTAGACAAGTATCTCTCGATTATAGTTTAGCATTCATTCCTGTGGCATAAATCCCATGCCACGTGTAACAATCAGGTAACAAAAACGCTTTCCTATATGAAACTGCTTTCATATATGACAACTTTTTTTTAATGCCTGGCAAAACGTTTTCACCCATGAAACCTTCAAACATGTGATATTAATGAATAATTGAGTAATCTTTGTGACTAAGAAATGTTCAGCCCTTATGCACATGCTTAGCATAAACGCCTACGATGTAGCATTTTGCATTTCAAATGTCTTCTGTTGGAGAAAAAAAAAAAAATAGACCATTTAGATGTAACAATGTGTGCATGCCCTGTCATTTCCTTTTAACTAGATGTATACTTTAGGCAAGCTTTGCGAAATGTGAATTGGGAGAAGACTTGCAAGCTTGTGCAGGTTTGCCTTTAGCCTACTGCATGCGGTTGTGATGCTAGCTAACCTCCCTGCACTCCCCCAGTGAGGCCTGAATACTAGTAGCAGAGCATGCCAAAGCTGTGGATGTCAATAGTTCTCTGCTGGAGGCTCTGGAGAGAGACACATTCTTATTCATGAGCTTAATTCAATCAGCGCCAGCAGGGGAACTGCTCCCACAACACGGGCATGGATGTAGCAGAGAAAAAAAAAAAGGAGAGAAAGAGCTATAGAGGAGCTCAAGCAAGTGAAGCAAACAGGAATATTGAGACTGGCAACTTAAAAAGGATGTGAAGGATAAAATAAAGGAGGTGAAATGGGTGAACAAAATGACCTGAAGCGAGATGGGATGATATAATCGATAGTTAGAGCACAGAAATTTGATCTGTCAAACAGGGCATATCATGGTATACAGTTTTACCCATTTGTGCCTTCTAAAACTCATGAACTAATGTATTGTTTTACTCCAAACCAGTTACTTTTTCCCTGCTGAGAACACAATTAACAATTGAACCCTCGATAGAATACTGTGTTGGGGGTGGTATTGATTTTAATGGAAACTGTTAAGTTGTCATTTGTAGTCTGCTACTGTTGGTGTGTCAGTCTATTGGATGCCATTAAGGACCATTAGAACACATTTGGCAACTTGTAGATCACCATTTCATAACTAGCATCTCACTATTGTCCACCATTTCATAACTAGCATCTCATCAAAACCCATCACTTTCTAACTAGCATTCCACTGTTGCCCACTGTTTCATAATTAGCATCTCGCTGTTTCCCACCGTTTTATACTTAGCATCTCACTAGAGCCCACCATCTAGCACCTCTCTAGCACCCACCATTTTTTTAACCATCTCACTAGTGCCCACCATTTTGTAGAGTTTTTTCCGAGCACTTCAGGAGAAAATCTTTATTTGATTTAAAATTAAATGACATGATAATTAGCTAGCATATGGTCGAGATCTGTATTTCTGTATTTATACTTATCAGCTCTTTAGTATCCAATGGTTTGTCACTAGTTTCTCATTCTTAATCCTGTAGTGCATGTACTTCCGCCCATGTATGATAGAAACATATAGGAAAATGTCTAACAAATGTCTCACTTATTCTGATTCCCCCGCTGGTACTGAGAGGCATGCAGAGAGAGAGAGACAGCAGAAAACGAATAGCATAAAGAAACTGGCAAGGCTAGCTAAAGGAGAAGCAAGAGAGTAAAAACATAGTTATCATTGTATTCTTTCTTACCTCTGATAGAGACAGCAGGCACTTGATTTATTATTATACTTTTTTTCCATGTTTATTGGGAGTCCTAACACCCTCTCCAGCTCTCCGGCCTTCTTGCTGCCTTGGTTTACACCAAGGTCACAATGCTGGACTGTTGTAAAGCCTTGGTGCTTTGTGGTTTTAATGGACTGGATTTGTGTTTTGGCCATGTTTCTACTGGAATACTAGTGTGTAGAAGAACAAGATAATTATTATGGTTTTGTATTTTTTTTTTAAGTGGCACCGAGACTGAGACACAGTCTAGAACAGAGGTCTTCAACTAAAATTGCTTGAGGTCCTGTAAATGATCCCTCCTCGCCAGCTGGGGTCCAGACACTTATATACCTAAAAACTTGAATTGATGCTTATTGTCAGACTTAGGAAAGGAGTGTAGAAATTTTTTATTGGACACATTCTAAATGAATAAAATAAATAAATAAAAAGAAAAAGCTAAAGTGCTTTTTGTTTCTGCTGAACTGAGATTACAGATCATAAGTCATATGATCAAGTCATAAATCAGGCTAAAGTGAGGAGAACTCAAGAATGAAAGCGTCTCGATAAAACTCGGTTTTCACCATAGTTTTTTTTTACTCACTGAAAGTTTCATCTATTTGCGCATCGCCCTCTGCTGCCTTCACTGCACGTCTGATCGTAGCAACAGTGAGCATAGTAACTGTATTAGCGACACATGCCACCGTAGGACCCGAACGGCTCTACTGATCTGACCTTGATTTGCCTGATATATTTGATTTTATTAGAAAATAGATTTCGGCATATATTTATTTTATTATGTGAAAAGGCTTCACGGTCCGGCTGGAGTCCACCAGTTGGTGACCTCTAGTCTAGAGCAACTGAATCATAGCATTGAAAGGATTGACTCTTATTGGGGCTTTTTTTTTTAACCTTTCTTTAGCTGTATCCTACACAGCCATAGTGTGGTTTTCTTTACCTAAGGGAAAAAATGTGAATGTGTGTCACAAGCAGCTTAGGGTTGAATGCAGAAGTTAAAAGCCTGTCAAACTCTTCTGACACACTCACAAATTGGCATGAACAGGAAGCTCTGGATGGGGCCAGTGCTACGGAGTTAGTTTAACCTTTCTTGCCAGCTTGCCGCAGACTGTGTGAATATATGTGTGTGTGTGTATGTGTGTGTGTTTTTCTGTGTGTGTTTTGTGTGCCTGTAGCTTACAGGTTCGCCTGGTATCTTACTTCAGGTCCTATCAATCAGGTACCACACACTGAGTTTTCCTTTTTCTTTCATAGTTTTTTTCTTTTTCTTGCTCTCACATAAACATTTCACAGCTTACAACTTTTTTCCCTTCTGTTTTTTTTTTTCATTCTCTTCTATACTTTTAAAGAAAAGAGTACCTGAATGAATCTTGTTCTAGCTTTGCAAAAATTTCTCTCTAGAAAGCATCCTGTATAGATTTTTGTGAGGTGAACACACCGTTTGTAGGATCTACTCCAAAGGAGTTTTGGAGCAGATCGAACTTTTTCTTTCTAAAGGTCATAGGTTTCCTTAAAAAAAAATGTATACACTCAGAAAAAAAGAAAAAATCCATACCATGCAGAACCCTGGAGGGTTTTTCTTTAGGTTCTTCTTAGGTATAAGTACATGTGAACAAACAACAAAAAGTGGTTTCTTTGCAGAAAAAAACAGTATAATTAACTGTCTACTAAACATTTAAATAACCAATTCCATTCCACGATATACCCCCCTATTACATTCTATACCATTTTACTCCATTGCAGTCTGTATAACTCCATTCAATTGAATTCATTTCATTCCTTTCCGTTTCCTTCCATTCCATTGTGTTACTCTGAATATGTTCTACCACATGTTTTTCTTTCAGCTGCATTCCTTCACTTGATATAGAATTCATTTCAATCCGTTCGATTCCATTTCACTTCATTCGATTGCATACATTCCTGTTGTTGACAGCATCTGTGGCACAGCTTGCCAAAGTTGACATGGAAGAACTTGGATGACCTGCACAGAGATATGACCTCAACCTCTCCGAACACTTTCGTGTTGGAGGAATTGGAACAGCACCACAGGCCTTCTCAACATCAAATAGACAGATGGACAAAAATCCCCTACAGCTACACTTTAAAATCTAGTGGAAAGCATTCCCAAAAAAAAAGTGGAGGTTACTACAGCAACAGAGAAAGGTCAGAATGATCATGGTCTTGGAATAGGATGTCCACCCATGTTTGAGCTTAATATGTATAATGCATCCTGTTTTATCGGTTCCCAAAACCCTGCCCCCTTCAGTCGTTCTCGATTGCCCTTTGTATTGTTTTCCTTTTCTAACACAGTCATTTATCCTAATGAAGGGTTTGCTAATGAGCTGATGATTAGAGTCAGGTTTGTTAGAGTAGAGAAACACTATGCATGCAGTCCTTCGGGGACTAACATGAACAAGAATGGGGAATAGTGCCTTAAAATAATGCGCAACTTCCAGGCATTTTTTAAAATGTCACTGTGAAAGAACTGCATATTCATCATTTGGCTTGACAAAGAATATGTTCTCCTCAGAAGCAATTTTATGCCAAACTTGATCCGACTTTTTGAAATGCAGTAAAAAATTCTCCGTTTATCAAAGAAATAGCGACGAGCGTTTGAGAACACGGATGTCTCATGTCGATAGTGCAGGCTGAGTCAAGTTTTGCCCTTAAAGCCCTGTAGTGTCCACAGCATGCCCGTGATACTGCTCTGGCTAAAACCTATCAATACCTCAGCATCTAGTCCATCCCTGTCTCATGTCCTCGGGCTCCCCTGATGAGACTCCTATCGATCCGTCCACTCAGGCTCTCTGTGTTAAAGCCTGAGACCCAGTTCTCCAGACACTGATTAAGCCTAAACTACACTGCATTATCAATTTTCCATTGACAGTCTGGAACTAAACTTAATCTGAAAGCCCGAGACATCGTATGCCTTTTTTCTACTGCGTTTAAAGTTCACTAAAAACCCAAGAGCCTGTCAATGATGCAGTGTCTCGGACAAATTGCCATTTTAGAGGTCTGATTAAGTTTATCTAATAAGCAAGGCTCTGGCGCCAATGGCTGTAGGGTGCATTTTGTAATGTCGTCTTTTTTTTTTTTTTGGGCCGAAATTGCAAAAAGTCACATTCTAAGATGCAAAAAGCTTTAATCAAGGCAATAAATCTAATATTTTTGCCTCATGAGATAAATTTTCTTGTCTGGCAATTTCCATGTAAGTTTAATCAGCCCATTCCTGAATGTTTTTTTTTATATATATTTTTTTTAATTTTATAGAGACAAATGATCTCTCATTATTGCCCATTAAATTGGTTTCCTTCCAGCATTTATTCATAAGTACGTTGCATTTTTTTTCCTTCTGTATTTATTCTAGTAGTGAGAACATTAAGAAACTGCGATTCCTGTATCTCTGGGTGTTTCACTCGTCCATTAGTTTACTATCATCACATTTCTCTCTCTCTCTTTTATTTCTCTGTGTTTGCCCTGGCTTCATTACCAAGAAATAAAACTCGTGTACTTCGCTGTTCCAGAATCAGCAATTAGCTTTTAAAGCTGTCCCACACGTCCCTAATGGTAACTGTTGCACAGGAATTCGCCAGTGAGGTTGAGAGAGAGAGAGAAAAAGAGAGAGAGGGGGATAGGCCAACATTTCTAGAGTCAGACATTAGTGTTGCTATGGATACATTCAATTCAACAGAACAGTGTGTTTAAAGTCCTCAGTGTGTACGAGCGAGAGAATGTCCGGAGGTCTATAGGCGCTATGCTACATGTGTACACATGCATTCCATTTTTAAGTACGTCTTCGACTCGTGTGGGGTCTCAGTGTAGCCACACGCACACACCAACACACACTCCATCACTATTCGAAGACGTCCCAACGCTCTCTCTCTGTTCGGCGTCTTGTGTGGCGAATGTTTCCGTGTGTGCGTCGTCGATTTTATCTACCGTGTCGAGTCCTTTAAAGGAAACTCGGCGCTCACTTCAGAACTTTTTACGACCATGTTCGACACATTCAGCCATAAAAGCGCACAATATACGGTCACGCACACACCTAAGCAAACACACTGCCCCAATATCCACTTTCAGCAATGTAAACAGGGCTGTCTCACGCTAAGTAGGCTACATTCTGTTTTTCAGCTGCAGTTTAGCGCTCTTTTGTCTCCGCTCTCTAAATCACGCCGCAGTTTTCTCCCAGAACCCCTCAGCCGTCTTGCGTTCGACACCGGCTTTCTGGCAATAACACTGAAACTCCTGCCGCTGACCATAAATCATTTTTCAAACCGGGCCTGCCGAGCCTACTCCTCCTCAAAGCGGATCAAACGGGCCTGACTCCGGTTCTCCAGCTCCAGTGGGTGGCCGAGTCTCGACGGTACACTAGTGGGTGGAAGCATTTACACACGAACAGATTAAAAACCTATTAGGCTGGACGATTGTTTGGACAGTTGATAACAGAATCCCGACTGCTCCGCAATTACATCATCTGCCGCTTCGCCCCAGCCTGAATTAGCAGAGCTGCGAAGTTTTCACACGAGGATACCATGAGCCGGATGGAAATTTGGCATCGGATAATATCATTTGAATCTAATTTTATTAGCTACTGATAGATCACAGTGTTGTTGAACGTGGGTCAGTGCCCATTTCCTTTATACACTATAAACACATTGTGAGTCAGAAAGGTTTTGGACACGCAGTGTTCACACACGCCAGACAAAATGGAAGAGGAACGGCAACGAAAAGGAAGAAATCGTTTTAAAGTTTTGAAACTTGGCAAACTTTTGGGGAAAAAGCCGTCAACAGAGGAAATATGCGAGTAACATTTTGGCTTTTTATCAATAAAGCAACATCAAGATTGTTCAATATAATAATAATAACTATAATAATAATTCAATCCAAAATATTAATATAAAAAATTCTTCTGCATTTCTTATTCACACTGTTTTAGTTAGATTTTCAGACCATGGATTATTTAATGAAATGTGGAAAAAAAAAGAAAAAATTTAAATATTAGATGTTCAGAAAATATTAGTGACCGATTTGTTTAATTTTCTAATATTTTGTAATATTTAGTGTTGAAAATGTAATTTCATTTAATTTAAGAGACCACATAGGTAGGTATCGAAGCAGCTGCCTTTCGTTTCAGACACAGCTCCCATGTTATATACTCAGGGTTTAAGGTTTAACTGTGTGCTCTGTTTCTGGACAGTGTCAAGTTTTGTACAGTTTTTTCATGTTTCATGTCGGTTTCCAATTTGTAGTCGGATTTCAGCCAATTTTTTCTTCAGTGTAAGGGGAAAACACGTACATATCGGATCCAGGCTATACTCCTGATTCCTATTCTGTCAATAAGTGTGAACTGGAGTAATTTGGATTATGGACAAAGAAGGAATAATGATTGAACGAATGAAAACGAATGAAAATTTGTGATTGAAACAGTACGTACGCATTGTACATATTTATCCACGATAAGCTCTTACGTTATGCCACCCATAATGCTGTTTAAAGTTGGCAAGACACATCACGTATATATTTAGAATATTGTACAAAGGCAAAATATACATATGTATGTAAACAAGTGTTAAATGTAAAGACACATGCAAGCCTTTCATAATGCTCTCTTTGTTTGCTGTTGGCATCGGATGTGTGAACATGCAACCCACTTTACATGGAAAACATTTTTTTGCATGCAACATATTAATTCTGTCATTTTATTGGAATGCTCTGTGAGAGACTTTCTGCACTTATACTCAAATTGCAAAAAACTTAAGGAATAAAGTTTGTGCAATTTTGGATATGTGACTTCTGTGCAAACAAATTCAAGCCGAATGATGCTGCATGGTAACGTGGGTCAGTAGTCATTCATTCAGTTAGTTAGTTAGTTATTCTGGCAGTTATTCTGTTAGTTAGTTAGTCCGTTAATAATCCAGTTGGTTGGTTAGTCAGTTTTTCAGACAGTTGGTAATGTATTTTTGGTGTTAATGTACAGTAAAAAAAAACTCATCCTAAGAATACAAACATTATCTTAAATCTATGCTAATCTAATTTTTTATGGAAGGTGCTGTATACTTGTTACATCTACTTTACAGCACAGTGCTATTCTTTCTTTGCATATTCCAGCAATGTTAAGAAGCTGGGGTCAGAGCACAGGATCAGCCATGATACAGCACCCCTGGAACACAAAGGGTTAAGGGACCCAAGAGAAGCAGCTTGGCAATACCAGGGGTTGAATCCCTGACCTTCCGATCTGTAACCCAAAGCCTTAACCAATGAGCTACCACCACCCTTATGTGTTTAATGTATTACATTTATACTCATACGGTATAATATTTTACGGAACTCAAAATTTTAACATAGACATGTTTATACATTGTCATATATGCCTTCTTCTTCACACCTATATTTAAATGCATTTTTGGTCTCACAGTTGTTCTAAGTTGCTTTGGAGCGTTTCTCAGATCAGAAATGAAATTTTGAAAACTACTTGTTTAACATCATGAGAACATTTCTTGTTGCGTTGATCAAATTGCGAATGCTTTAGTACATTCATTTAATCGATTGTGTACAAGTGTCTGCTGTTTCCTACATTATCAGTTGTTTATGTGATGCTGATCAAAATATCTTATACTGATTCCACCTGAATAGTCTTAATCTCCAAAACATCTCGGCATCAGTTCATTGAATAAGACATTTCATGCAAAATGGTTAAACCAGTTGTCAGAATCTGTCAAGCTTACATTTCTATACAAATATTTTTTCAGGTCAACCAATAATCAACTAGTTCTCTAAAATAGGTCAAAGGTGAATCTTGTGAACCTTCAATTGGCAAAACACAGAATTACAACGTGATACTGACAACACAACTAAACATTTTGACGATCTTGTTTGTGAACGATGAAAAAGGGACACTGACTTTTGAGAGAAGAACTAAGGATTTTGAAAAGAGTACAGGCTTTTGCAAGAAATCCAATGTGTTGTGCTGTTTGTACAAATTGTTTTAAAAATGCATTGACTTGTTCGCTAATATTAAGGATGAATCGAGAACCGATCCAAAGCAACCGAGAAAAACTGCAATCTTTTATGAATAAAATACTAATTAAAGCCTAATCATTTATCAAGAAGTAATTTTGTACAAATAAATAAATAAATAAATAAATAATTGGTTGTCTTAATTCGGGTGTGAAATTTTCATCTTCAATTGGGCGTAAACACACTTAATGAATACATGCCCTTTGGTTTGGAAACTCGTGCATGCATTTGCTTCCAGAATGACTTTTTACCAGATTAGATATACATCATAACCTAATAAACCTTTCATAAAAAAAAAAATGATATGATATATATTATAAACATTTTTGTGTTTATGTATTTGTAAATGTTCATTTATATGTATTTATCATGTGTACATTAATTTAGGTTCCCTGGTGGTCTAGTGGTTAGGATGCGGCGCTTTCACTGCCGAGGCCCGGGTTCGATCCCCAGTCAGGGAACCGACCCCAGCCACTTTTAGTGCCGGTTCCAAGCCCGGATAAATGGGGAGGGTTGCGTTAGGAAGGGCATCCAGCGTAAAAACGGGCCAAATTAAACATTCGGATGGTCCGCTGTGGCGACCCCTAATTTGAGAAGCCAAAAGAAAGTTATAGTTTTTATCATATGTACATTTAGTCATAACTGGTTGAATTGAAATGCTGACTGCACTCCAGGCTTCCTCACTCTACACTCAGTATCTGAGGTTACTTACACCCTTGTGAGTGTATGAATTCATAAACACACTCCAAAATCTAGTGGAACATCTTCCCAGAAGAGTGGAGATTATTAGGACTGTTCACAAAGCACTTATGAATCTTATGGTCAGGTGTCCACAAACTTTGGTCCATATAGTGTACTATATGTATCTTTGCTTAGCTTAGGTCTTATAAACATCAGATTTTTACAACAGAGTCGTACCACAAGGTTAGAAGACCAGAAGTTTAAAAAGAAAATGAACAACACGGGTGAAATCACATTTTTTCTTTGGGTAAATAATTTTAGATTATGCCATACCCCATATCGCTTCTGATCATCACTGTACTCCGCAACATCGTATATCTGCTACAACTGGACATTCGGTGCAACCCAGATGAGGATGGGTTTCCTCTTGAGTCTGGTTCCTCTCAAGGTTTCTTCCTTATGCCATTTCGGGGAGTTTTTTTCTTGCCACGGTCGCTCACTCATCAGGGACGAACTTACTTATAAGGAACATATTCACTTTCAATCACCACATTATCTGTGTAAAGCTGCTTTGAGACAATGTTCATTGTTAAAAGTGCTATACAAATAAAAATGAATTGAATTGAATATACTGACATCATGTTTAGAGTAGAAAGTGCCTGTTTTTTTTTTTTGCTGCTCTCATTGTTCCATTTCCAAGCATGTAGAGTGGTCAAACTGGCACTAAACCGTGTATCTGGACAGATTATATAGTGTTTCTGGAGGCAGAAAAAAAAATCAAATGGCCCTAACAGAATAATAAAGGAGGGATTTACAGCTGGTAGTTAAGCGACTTTTTTTTTTTTTCTTCCCGCCACCAATCAAACTGAGTCCATTCAGTTGTGCAGTTGAAAGGCATTGAATCTAAAGTGGCCCCTCAAGATCACTGAAGCCTGAATCAGTACTTACCGGACACTGGAAACTTTTCCATTTATGCATCTAAAGATTTGACAATACTGTAACACTGATTTGCATGTAGATTTTTGGATTTGCCGCAAGCTGGTGACATATCAATAACAAATCTATAGGTTAAAACCTTGCTAATGTGCTTGGGGGCATTTTTTTTTTTTAATCCTTCAATTTAGTCAATGTTATAGCCCGTATAGGGAATCAGAAGTTCATGAATATGCATGTAATATCGGTCAGCTTTTTCATCAGGGTTAGTGATATAGAGCAGAAACATCCGAATGCACCATAAGTTTATATTCATGCACCAAAAGCTAATTTCATGTTACATGTATTATACACCTAGTCACAATTTGCTGTTATAATAACTTTAGTTCTTCCAGGAAAGAATTCCACTAGTTTTTGTAGTGTGCTTATGGAGATTTGTGTTCATTCAATCACAAGGTCGTAAGTAAAGTCAGGTACTCAGGAGCCTAAGGAGGCCTGGGGGGGGGCAGCGTTCCAATTCTTTCCAATGTTATTCATTAGGGTCAGAGCTCTATAGCAGGCCACTTAAGATATTTCACTCCAACCGATGTAAAGCATATCTTACTGGAGCTGGCTTTGTGCATGCTGGAAGAGTTTTGGGTCTACGTCTGTCTTCAAGGTCATCCGATACAATTGTGTTCCTCTAACATTGTGGTTACAGTTTGGGGAAGAACCACACATGCCTGCATAGGTCAGGGGTCCTAATACTTTTATCAAAATAATGTATGTTATATTATATTGTTTTGTTCCAGAATACTGTGTTATGTGATTATCACCTTATGAGACAAAGAAATTTGTCTATTGTTTTGTATAACCAGATTACAGCACTTCACGCTGTAGATCATGTGGATCATGCTCTTGGGATTATTTATTAAAACTCCTCAAATCTGACTTTTACTGCAGTGATTTGTCCGTCCAATCAAAGCAGCGTCCTCTCCTTCTCAACAATGATCCGGGCGTAATTGAAAGCGAAGGCCGTTCTGTATGATAAGAGCACTTCACACTTCTGTGAGCTCTAGAGCTAGAAACCAGTCTTGTCAACCAATGCGCAGCAGCTCAAACAGCCTCACACTGACTAAGCCGTCTTTCAATTCCTCTCCTGTCCTCGAAGTCCAGCTCTGACAGAGAGAATCTCTGAAGACTTGACCTAAAACGCTGACCCAGGACCGAAGTCTCCCTAACCTTACATTAATCCCGATGTCAAATCCGGCTTGGGTCGGAGTCACAGAAACGTCGTCTGTTGGGACTTTTGGGAATTTTTCTCGGAGCACCATGATGAGCTCGAAGAAATTGTAGCAAGTGTGTGTGTGTTGAAGTCAGGACACTGGAGGAGACTGTGTTCTGATGGCTCCCCTTTGGGAAAGGAGTGCATGGATTCTGTAGTATCGCTGCTACTGTTTCTTTTTTAATTGGACGTGGTTTGACAATGACATATAACTAATTTACACCAGTGTGCCTTCTATAAGCAGTTTTTTATTTTTAAACACAAAAACTATACTTGAGACAAGTTTTAATATTTCATGCTTCATTGGATGTTTTACTAATGAGTTAATCCATTAATTAAAAAATAAAGAAATAAAATGGGTGTCTATATATGTATTTATTTATTTATATTTTAATTAATGGATTGACTCATTTTATATATATATATATATATGTGTGTGTGTGTGTGTGTGTGTGTGTGTGTGTGTGTGTGTGTGTGTGTGTGTGTGTGTGTGTGTGTGTGTGTGTGTGTGTGTGTAAGTAATACATTATATATTACAGTATGTGTTTGTTTCTTTCTTTCCAGGCCACCTGGGCTTGACGTCGTCTCTCTTATTTAAATCCGTCTCCATTTCTGTCTCCACATTACCATTTCCATTCACTCTCACTTCCCTTCAAACAAAGAGAGCTGCCTTTTTCTTTTTTTATTACCAAATCAAATCATTCCTTTAGCCCATCCCCTCCTCCTGCTTCTCCCCCCACGCTGCCTATGCCAAAACCATGTTTGTTTAATGAGAACCTGCTTTAAACTCGCAAGCTCGCTCTCCTCACAATTACAAACCGCTGTTCAGAAAATGTCGTTCGCACGTTGACTCCTGATTGAAGAGCAGCGTTTCAATAGGCTCGGATGGAGCACTCGGAAGAGTATAATTACAAAACTTAAGTGTAGAAACAGGGCTGTGGGGAAAAATAGTGAATGTATTAGCAGCATCACTTGTAATCAGCACTAGATAGAAGAGGAGCTGTGCTGGAGCTAAGATACTCACAGGGACTGTAAACAGAATGATATCGATTTTGATCAATCGTGTAACAATATGATTTTTGGAGACTTTGTTAAACAAAAAAAGCTGCTTGGAGTATGCTGATATGATAGTTAGCTGGTTAGTTAATTGCCTTTGGTTTCAGTGTATATAAAAAAAAGGGGGGGGGCATCCTAAGACAAAAACAAAAAATATATACATTTAAAATTGATTGCATTTATAATTAAACTTATACAAAATAATATTCTATAAAACTCATAATTTCAACATATACATTCTCAAAATTCTCAAAAAAAATGTTGGTTTTATGATGGTTTATTTACTATAAAAACAAAAGGATTTTTACAAACTTTATTTATGTACGGTATAAAAAACGGCCGCTTGTTAGCAAATCTTACACATATATACGTATACAGTATGTTGAACATATCATGAAGCACATTATATCATGGCTCAGCCCTACAGTAGGCTATAGCTCAATGCCAAATTGAAATGTTTGCTTTCCATTATACTATCCTCTTTCTTTGACTATGTGGACAAAATCAGTACGTTTCTGCACAAAAGCCTCTGCTGAGTTCTTGTATATACCCATTCAAATGACCTTTGCCTCAGAATTCCACTAGGAAATAAAAGAAAGTCTGATATGTGGGTGATGTGGGTGTGTGTATGGCGCACGCATAACACAGTGGAATTATATGAAGTGTATTAACACAGCAGACCTTGTAATGTTGACTATATATTTATTACGATGTCGGTGAACTCACAAATAAAACTGGCAGCTAAAGACTATAGCTTTGTCCAGATAATATACCATGCTTGTTTATACAGACCATAATAAAGAAAATAGTAAGACTGGATATTATACATTATATTATATATTAAACTGTTACCACGAAATTAAAAGCGCAGAACTGTATAGGATAGTTAACACCATTTAATTTTCCATTCACTTAAACTTGGAGACTGTTCCAGCATGACAGTACATGGATTTTAGTGGAAGATCTTAAATGGCCTCCTTCAGAGCTTAGACCTCAACCCTATTTCACACCTTTGAGATGACTGAATCCCAGGCCTCCTCACTCTACACCAGTAGCTGACTTTATGAATGCCCTTGTAGCCGAATGAGCACGAATCTCCAAAAACACACTTCTTGTGGAACATCTTCCCAGAAGAGTATGTGCATGTCAGCACGATAAAGGTGAAATGTTTTCTCGTTGTTCAAGGATCCAATGGGGGTTCATCCATAGATGAAATTAGTCTCTTCAGTGCAAATATAATGTAATCGGTGTTGACACGAATAAAGCGTTTCCGCATTTGCAAATTGGGCTACCTTGTTGGTAAAAAAGAGGCGACAATTATATGCAAGGGTTCAGAAGACTGGGTCCCGCTAAATGCATTTTGTGTCAAAATAAGAAAACAATGTATTTACAGTTCGGTCCACATGGAGCACTGTGCTAACAGTGTGAAGTGTTCGTGAAATTCGTGAGGACTAATGTTTTTTAGCAACTAAACTGAGGCAACAAAAAAAAACCTGAATTAGATCTTTATGCAAGCTTTGAGCTACCACACTTCTGAATTATTACTGCAAAGATGTGTAGCCTGTACACATTATGAGGAACGGTAAGGCCAATTATTATTAGCAATATGTTACGACCCAGTCTAAGGTTGGCCGCACAGCGTGATTAAAAGCACGGGGTGGGCTGATGGATGTTGTGTGGATGTGTGTGTATGGTATTCTGATTAATAAAGGAAGGAGCACAAACACTGAGATTAATAGGGAGTTATATTAAAGTATATACAGGGAAGCACAGGGCTACGCTTCAGGGTAACCCAAGGGCAAAATAACATACAAAAAACACTGTTTACAAAATCTATTTTACCTATGAAAGAAAACACACAGTGGAAGACAAACCACTTCCTGAACTTCTAAATCAAAAACAGGGAAGGAACCCACACCCAACGCAAATGGCAGTCACGACAATTCCTGTGCGTACAGGCATTTACATACAGCTATATTACAGTGATCATTTACACACAGGCCGAGGAAACCTATTACAAAGGACAGGGCAAAACTCAAAGTTGACACGGGGCATAGGTCAAAACCTATGCTAAACGATTAAACCATTGGCTAAAAGAGCTTTTGATCCCAGAATCCAACCCAACTTTATATTGCCTCTTTAGTGTGTCGTCATCTATTGGAGGTGGGCGTGGCTTCACCAAGGTGTTCTGTAGGAAGACACGGACTGGGAGTCTGGAACGGCACCTGCACAGACTATACAATCGCAAACATCCCATATAATACAATACAACCTGTAAATATGGGCTCTATAGCAGGCCAGTCAAGACCTTTTCACTCCAAACCGGTTAAGGCATAACTTCCTGGAGCTGGCTTTGTGCACAGGGGCATTGCCATGCTGGAACAGATTTGGATCTCCTCAGTTAAGATGTTGTGCCTCCCACTTTGTGGTAACAGTTTGTGGAAGAACCGCATATGAATGTCAGGTGTCAGGGTATAATCTTCATGAACCATCGTCATCTTTGCAGTAAATATACGTACAGGCCCCGGAGGAATGAAAATATCGAAACACCTCTTGAGCTGTGTGTTGTTGCAACAGCAGTATCGTTCCAGGTCTCTGAAAAGTGAAAGCGAAGCTGCTGTTGAGTGTCTTCACAACATCTACTTTTCTTTGAACACCGTCAGCAATGCACAGGCAAATAAGTCAAATAAATAGGGAAATGATTCTGCAGTGTTCTGAACAGATTGAAACGCATTTTTTGTTGTTGTTGTTGTTTTTGGTTCCATCATGCGGGATTTGCATTCACAAAAAATACAATAAATAACAATGAAAAACTGCGAGCTGGGAAACGTACAGAGGATAGACAGAGGATATACAAAGGATAGACAACTATCAGCAGGGATCACCTGTTTAGGTGACAAACTTTTGCCTGCTGGAGGAGAAGATAACTCCTTCTACCACAGGTTTGAATTGATTCGGTTGCACCGCATACTGCAACATGTAGAAAAGTGAGGCCATCTGGTCAATTTAGCTGCCATGACATCTCCACATAGTGGTCTGAGCAAAACAAAGTCTTGATTATAGACAGGTGTGTTCTTGAGGTAAAGATGTTTACATTCAAGGGCTCATTTTCTGCCCATAATCATTGTGCTTTTGTTCTGTGTGTTGCTGAATTTGAAAATGGAGCATCCTCAAGTCCTGATGTTCACCTTCAAGCATCCTATAATACTGAAAGTCTGATGTCTGGCATTTGTACCTGCTGGAAATTGTGGAATTACTGTAATTATAGGTCCTTGTGTGTGTGTGTGTGTGTGTGTGTGTGTGTGTGTGTTTCTCCCTCTGTTTATGTTGGTGCATCCTGGATATGTGTTGCTACAAGGTTCTTGTCCCAAGAGATCTTCCTGTTTCAGGTTTTAACCAGAAAATAGCGTTTTTCATGTTTCTCATTTTGTCTGTGTGTGTGTGTGTGTGTGTGTGTGTGTGTGTGTGTACTATAATTGCTGGAATAACCGCCCTACCGTATTAACACTAACAAATGGGCATATTAAAATAAGACTAATTATAAAATTCCAGTGTGCATTCATGTATATCTTATATAATGCATTAAAACTGCAGTAGAAGAGTGTGTGTGTGTGTGTGCACGCCACTGATTTGGCAGTAGGTGACAGTCCTGGCTGCAGAAGATGGATGCTCAATCTCTCAGCAGGGAGCCGTAATGAATGAAGACACACACACACACACCTACACACACACACACACACACACACCTACACACACACACCTACACACACACACACACACACACACACACACACACACACACACACACACACACACACACACACACACACACAGTGCACAGCAATCACTAAACTATAATGGTTTGGAGGATATCGACCTGTCCATCAGATACTCTACTCTCTCTCCTTTTCTCTCTCTTTCTCTCTCTCTCTCTCTCTCTCTCTCTCTCTCTTGTTTACACGCAAACACACACTATATACAGGAGATTTAAATAAACTACAGGGCAAAATAATGGGACATCTGCCTTTTACAGCCACATTTGGTTCCTTATCAAAGTGTAACACACATTTATAGGAGGTATTTGGGTGTGGCAGCATTAGATTTTCCCTTCGCTTGAACTAAGAGACCTGAACCCTGTTCCAGCAAAACAATGTCCTTTAAACAAAACCAGCTACATTAAGTTATGGTTTACATGGTATGGAGTGAAAGATCTTGAGTGGACTGCTATAAAGCTCTGACCTCAACCCTACTGAACACCTTCTGAGATGAAATGGAACACTGACTGTACCCCAGTCCTCCTCACCCTACATCAGTACCTGCCTAACACACTTGTAACTGAATGAGCACAAATCTCCACAAGCACACTCCAAAATCTAGTGGAACATCTTCCCAGAAAAGTGTTGGTCATTAGAACAGTATGTTCCAAAACCACAGATGAATGTTATGGTCTGGTGTCCTGTGTCATTTTCAGGTAGCAAGCTTGTATTTTTAGGTACCTGGGGTTAACAGTGCAAGTAATGGAGAGTGTGTTAGAGAAGTGAAAAAGAGTGCAGGCAGGGTGGAGTGGGTGGAGAAGAGTGATGGCAGGAGTGATTTGTGATGGAAGGATATTTATGAGAGTGAAAGGAAAAGTTTATAGGACTGTGGTGAGACCTGAGATGTTGTATGGTTTAGAGACAGTGGCATTGAGTAAAAGACAGGAGGTGGAGCTGGAGGTAGCAGAGCTGAAGATGTTGAGGTTTTCGTTGGGAGTGACGACGATGGACAGGATTAGAAATTAGTTTATTAGAGGGACAGCGCATGTAGGACGTTTTGGAGACAAGGGGAGGGAGGCGAGATTGAGATGGTTTGGACATGTGCAGAGGAGGGACATGGGGTATATCGGTAGGAGAATGCTGAGGATGGAGGCACCAGGAAGGAGGAAAAGAGGAAGACCAAGGAGGAGGTTTATGGATGTGGTGAGGGAAGACATGCAGGTAGTTGGTTTAAAGAGGCAGGGGGGTATGGAGACGGATGATCCGCTGTGGCGACCCCTAATGGAAAGAAGAAGCCGAAAGAAGAAGAAGAAAAAGAGGAAGAAAGAAAGCAGTGAAAATGTGCTGTAGGAAGAGAGCAGTTTGTTGTAGACGTGTAATTGAGTGTATGGGTGTGTGAGAGCTTATATTTTTGGTTTAAAGTGCTATGTTTACTTGAAGGGCCGGCGTGAAAAGGAACTCTGTGTATTAATCATGCTTTGTTGTAACATTGACTGTTTATTTGCCAAGCTCTTCTACCGAGGCTCCCGCTGATCCATAAAAGCCGCGTAGAAAGAACACCTCTCGCCGCGTGTTTACGGTGTTTTGTTCTCCACTTCGTTTGTCGGCCCTCCAAAATGAAACAGTGCCTAGCGCATGCATGGTAATAATCGGATCAGTATCTGATCACAGTGGGGGCCGGCGTATTGTAGTGCTCGAGTAAACAGCGCAGTGTTCAAAATCGGATTATCGCGGATCACTAACATCTAATAAACACCATTTGAATGTAGTTCAGGAATCTGCCGGTTTGGAGTGATGATACGTTTAGCTTTGTCACGTGCACAAACAGATGCAGAATTCTGATAGGTGTTTCGAAGCATCACAATGACCAACGTATTTAGCATTTTAAGAGTGCCTAAGCTTGTGTGTAAAGATTATGCAGCAGGTTTAATCATGTAAGAGGAAGTCTTCCGAGTGGCAGGAATTGGCTTCAGCTGTGAATTCTAATCCTGATGAAGCCACAGCTTTATGGCAGCAACATTTTCCATGCTGTTTGTATAGGAAAAGTCATTCCTCACCTCCCGCAATCAGTCACAACATCACTTATATCATGTATGTGAAAGTGTGTTACACCTACTTGAGTGAATGTTTAAAAAGATCTGGTTAGCTGGATTTAGGTGTCTCAGAAAAGGCATGCTTGCTCCGCCCACACTTTGTCATTTGACTGGGGCAGACGCTGCTCATAGGTAAAAAGTGGCATTACCAAATAATATGGTATCAAAAAGTTTCAAAACTAGCTTAATTTTTCTACGTTTACACACAATAACCTTCAAAATATTTCCCTTGCACAGCAATACAGAGCTCTCGGTATTCCTGCCACTTCTGGAATATGTCCTGAAAGTCTTCTAATCGAAGCGTGTCAAGCACCTTCTGTGATTCGCTCTGGATCTCCGCAATGGTGTCAAAACGGTGAACTTTGCTCTGGATCTTCATCTTCAGGAAGAGGGCAAAGTCCACTTGAGTCAAATCTGGAGAGTAGGGTGTGCACGGAAGTGAGATCACGTGGATTGTTCTCGGACGATCATCATGCGCATGTTGCTGAATGTTTTCCCAAAGTTTTCAGGGGTTGAGCTCGTTGAAGGTCTTCCTGATCTCTCGTCGTCTTCCACTGATGTTCTTCAAAACACTTCCTCAAAACACCCCGGACGACTCATTGCTGCATCCTCGTATGTCAAACTTGTCATGTTAAACATCTCTGTGGCAGATTTTCCCAGTTTCATGCAGAATTTCATGGTTGCTCTTTTGTTCTAACTTACTGTCTGTGATAAAAATTGCAGACGTGGGAACACAAGTGGTCACCAGTTAGCACCGTTAGTCTTGAGACTTTGTGATACCCCCCCATCGTATAACATTATTTAAGTTTGTTTACAGTTTTGTAAACCAAAGTAGATTTCACAGCATTTTCGGACAAATCTAAATTGGAATGACATTTGACTTCAATCAAAAAAAGTTTAAAACCCATCTCGACCATGGTGGCATTTCTGCCCCCTAAAGAAAGGCCTTGAACTCTTATGCTTAATTGTATAAATAAGACAATTGTAAATCGCTCTGAATAAGAATGTCCGCTCAATGCCATAAAACCTAAAAGCAAAATAAAGGAAAAAGCAGGAACGTGGCCTGAATGCGATTTAAACATTTTGACTGAAAGGGATATTGTCACGTGATGCGTGACAATTGTCTTCGAAACGCTCCGCTCGCAAGAGAGATCTGTCGGCTCGAATGGCTCACCGCCACCATCCTACAGCGCGCAAGACGTTTCCCCTCAGAGTCCTTAAAGAGGATCGCTACCACGTTTTCCATCATAAGTCAATTAATCCCTTCATTTACATTTTCATACAAATCAAATCAAAGCCGAGGTAAAGCGGCGCACAGTTGTGATCATGTTGATGTACCGCTTTAATTGTGCCTATGCTCATGCACTGATTTGCTCAAATTGAATTCTTTTCATCCCACGCCTGCTGTTAAAACACAGAACGCACCGGTTCCTTACAGCAGACCTGAGGGCTCGGCTCTGTGTGCAATTTCTCGTGTTATTTTTTTTCCCTTCTGAATCGAACGCACCTGACTCGCTTCCCGAGTTAACTATAAAGTCTATTAAGGCTCTGATTTGGTGTATGACTATACTATGCTGCACACTCTCCATTTATCTGAAGAGACTTTCAGTAATGCAAGTACAAACCGAATGTAACTAACAACTGCTACAAGTCCATGTCATCCAGATCTCAGAATCTTGAAGTAAAGAATTTGGACGGAGCAGTAACGTTTGTAAAATCTTCATGAATTGGATGAATTAGAAAGCTGCCCAAACCCCAGGCAGGAGATCACCAAAGATCTCTACAAGCACACTCCAAAATCTAGCGGAACATCTCCCCAGAAGAGCAGAGGTTAAGCGAATGGAGACTAAATGTGGAAATGGATGTTCAAAATGTGCATATAAATCTAACGGTCAGGTTTTCACAAACCTTTGTTGATAAGACCTTGTTTTTAAATGAAATCAGAGAAGACAATAAAAGCTGAATGGAAGGTTACAGTAGGTCAATTTACCACTTTGTTTACATGGTGAGCGAAAAGTATATCATAATACAAAACCTTTAAGCTTATGGGCTACACTAGAGGGAGAAGATAGTTTTTTTTCACTCCTTTAAGCCGGGAATATGAGGAACAGTAATGCGAGGATGCAGAAAGTTGGAGCGGTGAAGGACAAAACCTTTTTTAGTCTTTAACTGCTCTGCTTGCATTACATTTAAAATGATTGAGAATGTTAAGTATTTATTTTCAGATATGCTCAATTAAGTACTAATCCTCTAATGCTAAGGAACAATTCCAAAATGGCCGCCTCTTTGCTTTTTCCAGCATCGAAGCTTTACAGTCATTTCTTTCATTGTGGTACAACACTACAGGAGGTCATGTTACATTTAAAAATACAATGACAGAAATCCTTTAAAAAGGAACCAATGTTTTTATTTATTTTTTTTTTTTTTCCCTCTTAAAGGTGATATTTTATTGTCTACATTTCGAGGCTATCGTTAAAGCTTAGTCAAGACGTAAAGGGGTCGCACTCCATTTCAATTATTTTTAAGCACTTCTAGCAGTAGACATTGAAATCCTGAAATAGATTTTGATCTCTAATGAGCCAGCGGCGACATTGGAAAGAAAAACTCACTGAGACATCATGAAGGGGGGAAAAAAAAACCCTTGAGGAAAGCCAGACTCAAAAGAGAACCCAATGCCTTCTGGGTAATCTGTGAGATCAGATGTTTGCTTAGTGCACTTATAACATAATCTATTACAGATAGATGGATAGATGGATAGATAGATGGATAGATAGATAGATAGATAGATAGATAGATAGATAGATAGATAGATAGATAGATAGATGGATAGATGGATGGATGTTATAGGGCTCAGTCTTTTGGCATGAAGTTTGTGGAATCGGGAAAAAGGCAGAAAAATTCATAAATTAGCTGCTTCGTTGTGTTTTTTTTTTTTTTTTTTAAGTAGGTCTGAAGCCTGATTCCTTACAAACCTTTTTTTTTTTTTTTTTTTGTAAGTAGGTCTGAAGCCTGATTCCTTACAAACCTCTCTTAGTGGAATAATGGTGAATGATTTGTTAACCAATTGGGTCCATGCTGGGGTTTGGCGTCCAGGAGCAAAATGCATTATGAATTACACAAAAGACATAACAGCACAGCTGCCTATTCCTTTTTTTTCACTATTGAACAAGATGAATAAAAAATGAGGTATTTGATTAGGGATCCATTGACCATATTATCACTGAATATATTTAGCCAAAATAAGAGTCGTTTAAATAAAGATAGTTAATGCTTATCTAGCCGATAATATAACCGCTGATTTCAACGGTCTAATGATTTTATTTATTTTAATCACCTTCCTAGATTGTAATTATGTTTATTATTGTATCGATGGAAAATAAATTTGCTTAATGTGATGAAGTGATTCAGTAAAAAATCTGTTTATTTGCTCTTGACTTTCTAGCATGACAAAGCAAGCTACATGAAGATATGCTAGACATAGGTTGGATGGGAGCATCTCGATAAAAGCTAAACCTTTTGAACTCTGCTGGGATAAACATCTTCCCAGACGAGTGGAGGTCATTATAACAGCAAATGGGGACTTCATGGGATGTTCAAAGAAGAACATAAGAATCTTACTGTCCACAAACTATGCATTTATATAATCTCTAGTCACCGATTCTCTTTCCTGACTGAATGATTTTCCATTATTTTGGCTGTTGTCAGTTAGATAGAGTTAGATATCCCTTTCTGCTCACCACAGTTTTAGAGAGCGGCTATTTTTGTTTCGTCATTTTGTATCTAGATCGGATTGTGTGATAATCCCGAGACACTATCATTTAAAAAATTAAAAAATCTAAATCAAACCAGATCTAAACATTTACCTCAGAATTAAATATGCTTTTGTATTGTCAGCTTTCATAAAGTATACAGTCAAATAAAAAAAGTTTGTACACCCTTTAGAAAAAATAGAAGACATTTTATATAGGCAAATATTGTGTTTGATTTAATATTGTATTTTTTATTCGAAAATTAAAAAAAAAAAGGGAAAATTTCCAAATATATATAAAAAAGACATTCTAATGTTTTGTTCCTCTCTCATGTGTGAAAAATTCTCCATTTTAAACCTTGAAAACCTTTTAACCTTTTTTTTTTTATATATTTTTTGGACAGCTTTTAAACATTAAGTCAAATTTTCCATGACATGTCCATTCTAGACACCAAAATAATCTTTTCAAAACTATTGTTTGCAGAAATGTGTATGCTTTTGATTGCTCTCTTGTTGCATGATACACCCACATTACAGTTTCTTGGAATTTTCTTTCTCTTTTTTTTTTTTTTGGAAGATGAATTGGAAACAAATTTTGGAACGTTTATATTTTCTAACAAGAGAGTGTGAAATTAAATCTCCTGTATAATTCTTTTGGTTACACCTATATGATTGTGTAACCAAAAGTCCTTACTATAGACTACACTTAGACAATAGTGTCAGGGGAAAAAAAAAAGAAAAAAGCCATTTTGGTTTTCCTTTTTTTTTTTCAGTAAGCTTTGACGGGCCTGTTTCAGTGTCCCCTATGGGGAGGATGATTAAGAATCTTCTAACACGAGTTGTATAGGCTGGCGGGGATGAACACACACAGAGAGAGAGAGAGAGAGAAAGAAAGAAACAGAAAGTGAGAGAGAGAGAGATAAGGAGTGAGAGAGCGCTGACCTTTGTTTGCATGAGTGACATTTCAATGAGTTCTGGAAGTAATGCAGCGATCCACCGTTTGTGTGTATGCACACATATAAGGGTCTCGTCCCGATTTCTCCACACGTGCTTCTGCGTCCGAACATCTGCATGCGCTTCAACGTGCGTCTGCTTAACTGCGAGCACCTGCCGCGATTCCGACTGACAGCCTGCTCGTGATCTCGTAAAGCACTCGCGGTGATGGGCTCCGTCCCACAACTCATTAAATCCACGTCTCCTGTGAGACTCATCTTCCTCGTTCACTCCACAGCCCATTGATCACCTCTCTGCAATCAATGCCAATTAAACTGCACCGGATCTCTTTAATAGTACAGCGAGGAGGGCTTCAAACTGGGCCATCTTGACCTTCGATGACCTTGGAACGACTGCCTGGGATGTGGAAATGGGCATATGCGAGATACATATGCGCTTTCCGAACATCCAATTCTACATTTAGTCCCTGCTAAACACACTGTGAGGAAGTGAGGTCGTTAAAGTTACACCATATGAGCAGAGGTTTGTGGACATGTGGAGCATGTGCTTTTTGAACTTTCCATTCTAGGTTTAGTCTCCATTTCCTGTTATGATAATCTCCACTCTTCTGGGAAGATGTTCCACTAGATTTTAGAGTGTGCTTGTGGAGATGTGTGCTTATTCATCCACAAGAGTGTGAGTAAAGTCAGGTACTGATGTAGGTGATGAGACACGGGGCGCATTCAGCGTTCAAATTGTTCAACAGGGTTGAGGTCAGAGCTCTAAATCAGGAGATCTTCCAGTCCAAACCATGTGAAGCATCTCTTCATGAAGTTGAATTTGTGCACAGGGAATTGTCAGGAATAGCTAGAACATCGTTGTATCCAAAGGAATCCAATACAATTCTGTGCCTTCAAACATGTATGTATCAGTGATGCACTATGGCTGGAGTATTCAGGTGTCCCAATACTTTTGTCAATATTGTGTAGGTTTTTGTGTGTGTAAGATCGTGTTATGTGTTCTGTCAGCTGTGACATAGGACATTGTGCTCGTTGACTTTGATGATCCAGCATATTAAAGACCTAAAGACAATTTCCGCTTTGCCTCAGTTGCCGCAGAGACTTTATAAAGCTCTTATGTAGCCCTACGAACTTCACTCCATTATTAACCGTGTTGATTCCCATGCAGACCTTATTTATAAACGAGTTCATATTTAGTTAACTTATTTTGAAAAAACACGTTTTTGTAAATAATAAGGAGGAACTGGTGGTGTTATAGCTCTGCAGTTGTGGTGTGTATGTGTGTGTGTGTGTGTGTAATATGTAGGCAGTGAGGCACGATTAGTAGGATTTTGCACATGGCTGCCTCAGCTCTTCCTGTAATTCGGTCACACTTTCATATCCAAAGCAAACTCGGGGCTCTCGAGGCACAAATTATCTCCATCACACCATCTTCCTTTTTCTCAAACCACTGCTTTTACTGCTGACATTCACATTATCAGCATCCAACCAGCACACACCCAGGCCATTTCTTCCCCTTCATTAGCCACATGCTAACTAGTCAGTCACTCAATAATGACTCAAGGTGTGTGTGTGTTTGTGTGCACACTTGTGTGCCGTGTGTATTATGGGCTATGAAGCAATGACATTATTATGACTTTCAGCCACTGGGATATTTCTTTATTAATCACGCTTGAGTGTCTTCTCGCTATATTGAAGTTTGGATCCTGATTGCTTTTTTGTCTTCTTGACCCTTTTAAAGAGGAGTTTAACAGGATATCGACGAACAATTTCTCGTTCATGTTTTTTTTAAAGGTACACAAGATTGACATTTAAACATGATAAGGCCACATAACAGGACAGGACTTTTATCTATTTATTTATTTATTTTTAATTTTTTGCTAGTGTGCTGCCCAGCCTTATGTTTCGGTTGCTTGGAAACTGCTTCAGTTAAAGCGAAAATGGGAATCAACTAGTATTTTTTCAAATCAACAAACAAGTCGATTTTAGCAAATCAACGTCAAGTTTATTTCCAAGGTCAACGTTCAGACAAACGTTGAAAGTTGAAATCTCTCGCTCTCTCTCTCTCGCTCTCTCGCTCTCTCGCTCTCATGACTAAAGCACTTTACAGTAGCTGTGTTTCTAAAGAGACTTCACCCAGGAACATTGTGTTGTTCGAAATATCAAAGCAACTTTAAGAGCCTACACTATAAGGACAAAAGTATTGAGATTGTTTTCCAGCTGTATGTGGTTGTTAAGTTCTATTTGTAGGCACATAACTGTTTAGGATGTCTAATTTATTAGATTTTTAGAGACCCAAACGTGTTCCTGCAACCCGGGTCTCCTCACATCACCTACATCAGTACCTGACTTTACTGACACTCTTTTGGCTGATGAACACAAATCTCCACAAGCACACTCCAAAATCTAGTGGAACATCTTCCCAGAAGAGTGGAGATTATCATAACAGCAAATGGAAACTAAACATGGAATGGAAAGTTCAAAGAGCACATGCTCAGGTGTTCACAAACCTCTGCTCATATAGTGTAACTCTAAGGTCCTCACTTTCTCACAGTTATGACTTAATGGCATTGGCATTTAAAATCTGCAGTTCGGGGCTTTTGTAATGTTTCCTTCAGTTTTAGATGACAGTACCTGCCAAGATTGTATAAATTCGGGTAAAACTTCGAACATATTGTCGTAGTCAAAACCGATAATAACTTTTTTTATGTTTTCTTTTTTTCTAGATGTAATAACAGGACACAGTGCGCCGTCGTAGCTGGTCCCGATGCGTTTCCAGACCCCTGCCCGGGAACCTACAAGTACTTAGAAGTCCAGTACGAGTGTGTGCCATACAGTAAGTATACGTCGGTGTCCGTTGTTATAAAGAGTTTATGAAGGTGTTTTAATGGAACTGTCAATCAAAATCAATCATGATAATGAATGATAAATATTAGTAATTAAAACAGGTTTATTTTTTACACACATATACAAAGAAACACGCACACACACTGATTCTGATCTGAAAAAAAAAAAAACGTTGTCTAATTTTCTATTCGCTGATTTCAAGTCTCATATTTCATAAGATAAAAATTTCCCGCAAGATTTTAAACCCATAAATTCTCGTTTAGCAGTTTCTCCATGTAAGAAAGCATGTGAGTAAGTGTGTGTGTGTGTGTGAGTGCATGAGTGTGTGTGTGTGTGCCCCCTAAGTGGATCTATATGATAAAGTAGGTAAGTGCTATAGTGTGTCAAAATGACTAAGTTGCCAGATCTGGAAGGATTACTTGCCTCGCTGTGATAGATTTTCCATAATGTTATCTTCAGGGACCAGGTGAGAGAGTTTTTATTTCTCTGGCTGGAACGCAGATCACAGAACCACTACACTTGCACCACCTGCTAGGTTTAACACAATAGTGTCCAACGATGGAGGGATTTCGAAGGCGTTTTTGACTACTGTAAGATGCTGCTTCTTATTCGTTTTGCTATTATTCTAATATTAAACGTTTCCCAGATGATGACTTTGAGTGTGTTATGGTTTTAGGGCTGGTTTGAGCATTTCACTAAATTATGGCCTCCTGGGAGGCTGTAGTCATTAAAAAAAAAAAAAAAAAAATCAGCAGAAAAGCATGTCGGAACATATTACACACCGGTTCTTGAGGGTAAAACTGCCTATTTTGTAAATTTTCTGAGATGCTTTTTTCCTCACCACGATTGCAAAGAGTCCCTGATTAAGTGGTTGATGAATGTAGCGCCCTTATTGAAAAGCGTCTCCCGCCCTCAGCTATTATTTCCCTTCTTTTCGATTATATACGAAGGACGTACGCTTTAAGTGCCCCCCCTGCCCCTCCCCCCGGCGGAATCGGATTAATTAATAAACCAAACGATTAGAACACTACAATCACGTAAGCCGTTTACTGTTTATTGCTTCGAATTTTCGAGTCCCCACCGAGACATCAGTTCTGGAAGTGTCCTTGTGCGAGTGTGTGTTTCAAACTGTCACAGCGAATCAGTACGGAGACATTGAAGAGTGACGAGGGATAGAAAGACGGCAGGATGAAAAAAAAAAACCAGGGCTCGAGACAGACAGGTGGAACAGTCCTGAGATGGAGGAGGGACGTTTTCTTTCAGGAGGTAATTAAGTTGCAGGTGGTCTCGGGTGAAAGGGGGAGGGGCTTGGCGCTGGGGTAATTAGTGTCTGGAAATTGGAATTTTTTTGAAGTCGTATATGATGGCAGAGCGTAATAAGGAGTGCAGCCGAGCGGCACGAGGAGCAAGAAGGGCGTGTCCAGATATTTTTTTTTTTTTCTCTATTCATATTTCTGTCAGTGGCAAAGAAAACTAGTGTGTAGAAAAAAAAATCACAAGTTACAGCACCCATCAAAGATACATACTTTGATACATGAGGAGTTTGAAGGACTGAAGGGGGGCATTACTTTTACGTTTTTTTTTTTTATTCCTTTTTTTTTTTTTTTTTTTTTTCTATTTAAAGCTCATTCGATTTAATTCCTCTATCCTGCCGGGAGCTGAGACCAAAGCAACAGCTGGTGGCTTGTGTGTGTGTGTGTGTGTGTGTGTGTGTGTGTGTGTGTGTGTGTTGTATTGTGTTTTGCCAATACAGTTGCTATGAAGTTGTGAAACGTGTTTTGCACTCATTTCAGCTTGTATCTCTTTTATTATCTCATTATTTCAACAGAACAGCTTGTGATTTCCAGATCTTATGTCATTATTTTGACTTTGATATGTTTTGCATGGCTGTTTTGGCTGGTTTGAGTATTTCAGAAACTGACAGCCTTCTGGACATCTGGAAAGCGATGGCAGCTTAAATAACAACTCGTTATACCCGTGGCGAGCAGAAAAGCATCTCAGGACACATTACACTATGGGAAACATTTCTAGCTTTGATATCGAGATGCTTTTCTGCTCACTCTGTTTGTTAAGCTATCTTTATTTCTCATTATTTTGACTCTTCTGCATTTTTCGAGTAAATACCGAGTCAAACGAATGACATTTCCAAAAACAAACTGCCAGTTAGTGAAATGTCAGTATTAATAGAATATTTGTTTCTCCTTTTCTTTTTCTGCTGTTTATAACCAATTTCACAAAACAAAAACAAAAATATGGTTATTTATTTCAGTGCAACATTTTGGCAGATTTTTCTGTCTTTTTCAGTCACTTATCATCATCCCGGACAAAGGAGTTTAATCAATCTTTGTAAACACTCTCCCTGACAGAGTGAGGGCGATCAGGGCTGCCTCGCTCAATGCTTTATTAATAAATCACTGGTTGAATATAAAGAATGTATAAAATCACGCTTATTTCAGCAGGTCTTTCTTAAAGTACACTATATGGACAAAAGTTTGCACCCTGAGATTGATTCCATATTTAACCCCATTTGCTGTTATAGTAACCTCCACTCTTCTGGGAAGATGTTCCACTAGATTTTGGCGTGTGCTTGTGGAGATTTGTGCTGATTCAGCTACATATATTTTTGTAAATGTAGATATTAATGTGGGTGAGGTGAGGAGGCCTGGGGTGCAGTCAGTGTTCACATTCATCCCAAAGGTGCTCAATAGGATTGAGGTCAAAGTTCTGTTGCAGACCACTCAAGATCTTCCACTCAAACTCATGGAAAGGATTTCTTCATGGAGCTCGCTTTGTGCACAGGAGCATTTTAATCTTGGAATTTGTCTTCCAGTTTAATAGGGAAAATTTAATGTTACAACTTCCAACTGGGGAAGAACCACATATGGCAGAGAAATTCAGGTGCCGCAATACTTTTGTCTAAATACTGTAGTTTATCTTATGAATATTGATAGTTAAGCAAAAAAATACGAATAGGGGAAAAAACTTGTAGTTCTATTTTTTCCCAAAATATTAAAAGTATGAAAAAAGAAATTTGGTATGCAAACTTCCTCATTATATAACAGCAAAAACAATAAATGTTGCCACTTAAAAATATAAAACAATATAATAAAAGTGAAAAAGCCACTAAAAATACTACCTCAAAAAATATACATGTAAATGTTTTTTACAGTTTAAAAGATTTCAGTTCAATGTGTAAATAAAATGACATTTTACTGTTGGTTTTCAAATGTATTGCATTTGTTTCTAAATCAGATGCTGGTTTAAACAATAAAGTAAAAAAATTAACAAAATAATAATAATAAAAAAAAAATGACGATAGCCATGAAAAAACATGAAAGTATGAAAAAAATGAACAGAAAAATTGTGATTTTCATAAAAAAAGTTACGTTTACATGTAAACAAGATAAAGGGTTTTTAATTTTTTTTTTTTTTTCAGTCACATTTACAGATTCCCCTCGGGGTGTAAATACTTTTGCACTCAACAGCAAATTTGAACATGTAAAATCTAGGAAGGTTGTGATGTTAAAAGTGATTATTTTATGTTACTTAAATTCCTAGCAAAAAACTGAAGGTATTATATATACACACACACACACACACACACACACACACACACACTTCTCCTGAAGCAATGTCAGTCTAACTAAGCTCTATCTAGTCTCAGGGTCTCTCTCATTCTCTCTCTCTCTCTCTCTCTCTCTCTCTCACACACACACACACACACACCTGCAAAAGTCACACCTAGTTGTGAGCATTATTTTTATAGTGACCAGGTGACCAGGAGCTCGCCGCAGTGTGGCTGTGATTTATGCCGTGGAGTGTCGGCTTTATGATGACTTATTACACGGACTCTGAGTTTTGCGACCTTGAAGCCGAATGAGCCAAAATGGCCGCCTACTCGTCCCTGTGGTTTCCAAAGCCGGCTGCTAGAGGGGGGGGGTCAGGACACATACAGCCCACTGATTTTCACCCCACAATGCAACACACACACACACACACACATACACACGCAAAACTGGAGCCATGTGTTTTGGAAATATGCTGACTTGTACTAATTAATTCTGAAGGCAGCGTCAGATGCACCGCTAATTAACGCTAACTGTGAGTTTTGGGGGAGCTTCTGTTTTTTTTTTTTTTTTTTTTGAGCAAACACAGCAAAACGAGGAAGGAAAAGAGAGAAAGTTCTAGAGGAATGAGAGAAAGAGAGAGAGAGAGAGAGAGAGAGAGAGAGAGAGATGTTGTAGCGCAGGTCCTCCGGCCTGTTTTGTATGCCGCAGGTCGACGTGATTAGTCTTTGATTTCCATTTAGCCGCGACGGCCATGCTCGACTGCCTGGCTCAAATAAGCGCCGTCCTGCCTCCATTACTGCTCCTACCTTGTGTGTGTGTGTGTGTGTGTGTGTGTGTGTGTGTGTTGTCCTGCAGAGAGAGAGACAGAGACAGCGCAGCACAGCATTAAAAAGTTTTATGAGCGAGACATGGGAAGCCATGATTGTTTTGGCAGATTCTACAGCATCTGTCTATCTCTCCCTCTCTTTTTTGTGCCTGTCTGCCTGCCTTTCTGTTTGTCTGTTTGTCCGTCTCTTTGTCTGCCTGCTTGTTTCTCTCTGGGTCTCTGTCTGACTGTCTGTCTGAGTCTCTATCTGTCTGTCTTTCTTTGTCTGTTTTCCCCTCCCCTGTTTCTCTGTCTGTCTTTTTGAGAATCTGCACATCTGTTCTGTGTCCTATCCCTTTTTTCTTTCACTTTCTACCCCCTGTTTTTTTCTCTCTAAGTCTTTATCTGTCTCTTTCTCACCATTAGACCCCTCTTACTCTTTCTTTCTTTCTTTCTTTCTTTCCTTCTTTCCTTCTTTCGTTCTTTTTTTGTTAATCATCTTAACCTCACTCTTGTTTCTCTTTTTCTCTTAATTGCAAACTCGCACACATACATCTCTTCGTTTCTGTCTATCTTTTTTAATACAATTTATTTCTTTTTTTTTTCCATCTTCATTCTTCTCTCTCTCCCTCTCTCTGTCGTTAATCCTCAATGCATCGGTGTCGTCCTTTAAACAAACAGCACCTGTGTTCCGCTCGCCCCCCCAGCGCTCGTTAAAACCCATCCAATCAGTGAAGGTAAAGCAGGAAGTGATGCGGCGGACTGGGTGATCAGGGGCAGCGTGATTGTGAGGGTGAGTGTGTGCAGCTGTGGTGATCAGGCGGGAGGCAGCGTGACCGTGGCCTGGCGGGGGTTAGTCGTGGTCAGGTGCTGCTCATATGGAGGTGATTTCAGGGATGATTCAGGAATAAAGAGCTCTTTTAGAACCAGGCCAGGACTTTTTTTTTTTCTCTTTTTCGGAAATGATTTGCAGGACCGTTCACAAAAAAGGAAAAAAAAAAGTTTGTTTGGAAAAATCTCCTGTGCGAATTAACATAATAATGAGACTCTGTTAAAATTTCATTTCATTCCTCTGCAGGTTTTTACAACCTGAATGAAGAAAAGGAAGAGTTGCTTCACCTTCTAATGCTCGAGGTTCGCATTCTTTCGCCATTCACAGGATCGTTTTCCGTATTTTAATAATATAAGGATTACTTTTTGTCTACATTTACGACAAAATCTGAGTAGAAACATAGAAACGTTGAAATGGTGCACAAACTGCCGAGCAGCAGGTTTTTTAAGAGCGATGGTCTGCATCACACTGATGTGCCACGATCATTTCTGAGGTGGGACACAAGAGTCGCACCGAATGACTACAGTGTGATAGAACTCATGGCGTGTCGGGTGAAGACGAGTCGCTGCAGCTGTACAGTGATGCCGTTTAAAAAATTGGTGCATTCAGTGGAACTCAGGAGCAGGAACAATGTTGACTTTCAAGAGTTTGACTTGTTAAAGTCCAGTTTTGAGTCCATGTTTGAGTTTTTTTTAAACTACTTAAATAACTGCATTTTATTCCCTTATTATTATATTATTATTTTTTTTTTACAGCCGATTTCCATGTTAAGAGCGATTTATTTATTTATTTTTGTGTGTGTTTGTGTGTGTTGCGTGTGCTTTTTTCCATCAAGCTTAAAACCAAAAATGTACATCACAATGGTCAGATTTTCTCTCAATACTTTTTTGTCCCCTCTCTATATTTCTCTTTCGTTCCATCCTTTCTCATTCCTGTATCTTCTTTCTCCCTTATACCCCTGTCTTTCTTCACCCCTCTTTTTTGTACTTTCTAACTAACCTTTATCGTCCTTTCTTCCTTCTTTCATTCCTTTATTTGTTACTTCCTTTCTTTTTCTTTCCCTTTTCTTGTCTTGCCTTTTTATATTTATTTTTCCTTTCATTACTCATTTTTCCCCTACTTCCTTCCATCCTTCCTTCCTTGTCATTTTGCTTTTTGTGCCTTCTTACATTTTCTCTTCTTTTGTTCATTCATTCATTTCTCTCTCTCTCTTTTTCTCTCTCTCTCTTGCTCTCTCGCTCTCTCCCCCCCTCCTTTTAACAAGCTTGCAACCTGTAACCTATGTGAGTACAAGAAAATCACATTTTATCTCTCCCTCCCTTTGTTTGTCCTCTCTCTTCTCATCTGCCTTGTTTGCTTTTATTTTTCCCCTTCCTTCCTATTTCTCATCTACTTTTCTCTTACTCCCTCTCTCTCTCTCTTTTTTTTTTTTTTTGCCATTGACCTCTTGCTATTTTGTACCTCTCTCTTTACCTATGTTCTCTCTCTATTCTCCCCTTTTATTTTTATTTTTAGCTTTTTTTCTTTCATTTTCTGTATTTCTTACCTTTATGCTTTTCAAATTTTGGGATTTTCTGCCAATTTTTCATTTCCTTTCTGTTCAGGACAGCATGTAAAACTCCACACTGATAGTCACAACACAC
The DNA here is from genome assembly GCA_024362625.1 of Silurus asotus. Lineage (NCBI taxonomy): Eukaryota > Metazoa > Chordata > Actinopteri > Siluriformes > Siluridae > Silurus > Silurus asotus. The sequence goes on from MU551700.1 coordinate 1,431,236, forward strand.
ACACACACACACACACACACACACACACACACACACGCACACACGCACACACGCAAAACACTTTATTCTCACATTAGATTGAATGACGTTACAGTCTGCGTCTCCTGCTGTGCTGATGGATGGCTGTGTGCTCTGCCGCGCCTAGACTGATGAGAAAATTAGAACATTTGACTAAATGTGGGTCGCCACGTG
>MU551700.1:1433927-1448927 GCA_024362625.1 Silurus asotus
CTGTGGTGTAAAAGGAAGAAATGTTTTTTTTGGACATGCTGTAGAAGAAAATCCTAAAAACCGAAGTATTCAAGTATGTGTTAATAATAAATCATTTCATAGTGTATTATACACTGTATGGAAAAGATCTTGTGTATTTTAAACATCATATTCCATCCTATTATAAGATTAAATTCCACAATTTGCTGTTATAATAACCTTTATTGTTCGGAGACGATGTTCCTCTAGATGTTGGAGTGTGATTGTGGAGATTTGCGCTCATTCAGCCACAAGGGTGTTAGTAAAGTCAGGTACTGATGTAGGTGAGAAGGTGAGAAGACCTGGAGCGTTCACATTCATCCCAAAGGTGTTCAGTATCATTGAGCTCAGAGCTCCACTCAAGATCTTCCTTTCCAATCCATGTAAAGCATATCTTAGAGCTGCTCCTTTATCCCTGCTTTAAGAGCAGTATAAAGCTGGAACAGGTTCGGGTCTCCTAGTCCAAGTGAATGGAAAATGTAATGCAACCGCATACAAAGACTATTGCATGCCAACACCTTTGTGTAGGTTTGGAGAAGATCCACACCTGGCTGGAGAAATCAGGTGGCTCATTTGGATAATATTCACCCATATATTGTAGGTTTATTGTATAGCTAATTCTATGAATGTAAAGGAATTCTTTAAGTGTATTATAACGTAGTTTATTATACGTATACAGAAAATGTCCCTATAATCAGAGCGATAACGTGACTGGAAGTAATATAATTCCCATGAGCCTTTAATGCTCTTTTGCCTCCACATTCCTTTTATTTTTTTTTTCCTTCACTGTTAAGTCTATAACTGTCTGAGTCGGTGACAGCCTTCGCAAATCTTATTAAATACCCAGAAAAGCATCTAAAAAGCTTTTCATATCCAATTTCCCCTCTTTCCTTTTTCTGTCCGTCTCGCTTCCTCTTTTCTCTCGTGCGAGTCCCGGTGCTCCGTTCTATCGGCTCCTTAATCGTGACGCTGCTCAACGGGTTGTGAAGAATCGGTTGCTCTGCGTGTGTGTGTGTGTGTGTGTGAGTCGTCTTGGTTCAGGAGTGACCTTGCCGCTCGATTGGCTGATTCCATTTGGATCGTTTTGACTAGCGGGAGACGGTGCGCAATGCTGATAACCGCGCGAGTGTCCGTCGTCATTGTAGTGGTGACCAGCCCTTTGCTTTATTAGGGACGGCCTGATAAATGTGTGCATACGCCCTGTTTTCACTGAGCGGTGCAGAGAATAGCTTGAAACAGGCCTTTTTTTTTGTCTCAACCCAATGTGTATTGGTATAAACACTATATTTTGTAAAGACATGTGTTACACTTACATGCAGACTAATAAGGAGCACATAGAGCTTTAATAGTGAAGAACGTAAGTCCTGCTCAAAGCTTTTCAGTGGTTTTGTGGCTATACGTTGTTAGACGGCTTCTGGATTATGATAGGCATCAAAAAAAACCTCTCCGATTGACAAGATCACAAATACATTTAAATACATACAAAGTTGAAGGCACAAAGGTTTTTGGATGAGGTCGCCTTCCTTCCTTCCATCGTTCCATCCTTCCTTTCTTTTTGCTTTTTTCTTCTCTTGTTTTTTTAATGTACTCTTTCTTTCTTTCTTTCTTTTCTTCCTCCCTTCCTTCTTTCCTCCCTTGCTTGCTTCCTTCCCTCCTTCCTTCCTTCCTTTTATTACATTTTGCTTTCTTTCTTCTTTTGCCTTTTTGATATTTATGCTTCCTTTAATCACTCCTTCTTTTTTTTGCTTTTTGTGTTTTCTTACATTTGTTTCCTTTCTTTTTTTTTTATTGCATTTTGCTTTTTTCTTCTATGATTTTTTAATATGTATGGTTCGTTCTTTCTTTCTTTCTTCCTTCCTTTTCATACATTCTTGCTTTCTTTCTTCGATATTTATGCTTCCTTTTATCACTCCTTCCCTTCTTTGTTTCTTTTTTTTTGCGTTTTTTGTTTTCTTAAATTTGTTTCCATCCTTCTTTCCTTGGTTGCTTTCTTTCATTTATGCTCCCTTCCTTTCTTTCTGCTTTTCTTTTTTTGCTTTTCTTGCTTTTTATATGTATGCTTTCTTCCATCATTTCTTCCTTCCTTTCTTCCTTGTTTTCTTCTTTCTTTCCTTGCTTGCTTTTATTTTTCCAGCCTTCCTGCTTTTCTTGGTTTATTTTCTTAATCCTTTCTTCCTTTCACCCATTTGAATCATTTCACAAATCGAAATTATAAAATTGCATTACTGCAGCTTGAAGGATACAGTCAGAGGTAAAGCTGGAACAGTACATCTTCTGGGCTTTTCCATCTGATTAACTTCAGCAGCTCTTGAGAGGGAAATGACTGGTTACGGCTGAAAGTCCTGCTCAAAGCTTTCCAATGTTTTTGTGGCTACATGTCCACATTAGAGTTCTGGATTATGATAAGCATAATAAATGTGACTGATGAGCTCTCGGATTGACAAGGTCTCAAATACGGTTAAATACATACAAAGTTGCACACACATATCTAGATATTTTTGGATTAGGTAGCATTACATTTTCACTTTACTTTAACTAGGAGACCCAAACCTGTTCCAGGTAGATATGGTTTACATGGTTTGGAGCAGATCCTAGGTGCCCTGTTATGAACCTTAACCCTATTGAACACCTTTGGGATGAATGAGAACGCTTACTGCCTTGTGGCTGAATGAGCACATATCTCCATAAGCACAATCCAAAATCTAGTGGAACATCTTCAAATCACCATCAAATTATTAGAAACTGTTAGTGGGGGGGTAAAAATGTGGACGAGATGTTCAAAAAGCACATTCAGGTCATATACCCTAGTGTGTACCTACTTCATAGCTACTATGTCATCATAGAGCAAACTTAATTGTGGGCTTTTATATCTGCTGATGTAACTGCAGGTACACATGCTAGTGTGTGGGAGTATGTGGAAGTGTGTGCACTCACTTGCCTTGTCTTTATTAATTTAATAAAGAAGGCTCAACCTCAGTCTGGGAGACTGACAGCCAGATATTAAACCCAGTGTTGTATACATCGGTGAAACAATCTTCCTGATGTTTCATATTTGTGACACGCAGCCAAGTGTTTCATCTGATATAACGTGTTTATTAGAACTACCGAACCTGTTTATTATATATTCTGGAACAAGTTTGCGTCTGCCAGTTCAAGTGAAATGAAAATTCGATTCTACCCCATCCAAAGACACCCTATACAGTTGTGTGCCTACGACTTTGTGGTAACATTCACATTTATGGCATTTGGCAGACGCCCTTATACAGTGTATCTCATTCATACAGCTAAGCAGCTATGGGGGAAGTGAGGGGCCTTGTGGTGAAGCCCAGGAGTGAGAGCTTAGTGTGGCTGGGATTTGAACTCATGACCTTCAGATCGAATGTAAATGACCACTAAAGCATCACTTCAGTAACAGTTGTGGTTGAAAACATTCTGAACGAATGGCTAGAGTCAAATTTTTTTCCATTCCGTAAATGTCCCACACATGTATCACTCCATCAGAAGTTACGCACTCACTGTTGTTACTATAGAAACAGATACATTTAACTACTATTCAACACCTTCTAACCAATCAGAATCCAGTTTCGGGCAATATTCCTGTAAAAAACCCCGAAAACACGAAACAGGATGAGGTCTGAGAAATGATCTACAGCCAATTATGCTTCATAAGGATCCTTCATTCGAATTACGTTTATTAAATCATCAATAGAAATGTTTCTCTCGTGGGTTTGTTGAAATTGTGTCTTTAACAAGGAATGAAATCTACGCAGCCAGTTACATCCACATTTACATACTCGTATTGATTTTTTGGGGGGCTGATAAAGTGCATTTATGAATGTTTATCCTGTTTTTTTTTTTACAAAAATATATCATATTTAACCCCAAGTCTCTTTTCTAAATGCAGTTTCCTCAAGGACACAAAGTCTCCACAAACACATTTGACTTTTTTTTTTTTTTTTTCCTTTTACAGGTCCAGCCTGACCCGTTTTACAGGATCCAGCCTGACCCGTTTATACAGTATATGTGCAATATTATGGTTATTATGTGATGATTCATTCTCCTGCTTCTCTCTCTCTCTCTCTCTCTCTCTCTCTCTCTCTCTCTCTCTCTCTCTCTCTCTCTCTCTCTCTCTGTTTTCTTTTCCATGCCTTATCTAGAAGTGGAACAGAAAGGTAAAGTGAAATGTCCTCTCGCTAACCCACCCCCCATCCCCGTACCCCCCCATCCCACACAAAATCTCAATGTTTCAGTGTAACACCGTCGAGGGCACATTTTCCACACTGTTATAACCACCACGTGAAACATTCATAAGCGATTCAAAAGAAAGACGAGCGTCCAGTGTGTTGGCTTGAATGTTGGATTTGAAGAAAGATTCAAGGCTTGTGAATGTTTTACGTTTTCAGACCTGGTGTATGTTCATGCTTTGTTCTTTTCTCTCACAGTCTTCCATTAAAGCCATGGTAATAGTGTTTCCTCTGTGAACCCATCCTCATTTCCACACCATTGACTGGTTTGGTTCTCCTACTTTGCTGCTGCCGAGTTCACACCAAAACGTCTAAAATAAACGTCTATGTAACTGTCAATACACACCTTCTGGATTTAAATAAATGCCATGGTTTAATGGTTCTCCAAATGGGCTCCTTGGAGCATAGCCAGGATGTCCATGATTGTTACTTCTTTCTTTCTTTCTTTCTTTCTTTCTTTGTTACGATGATAAATGTTTGGCATTGACTTGAGTCTTAAACTGGTCCATTCCAAACCTCTTTAGCTAAAATAAAATCTTTTTTGGCTCGAATGTGTTATAACCATGTCAGATCCAAGAATAGAAAATTCTAGCATTGTAATAATATAAAAATTAAATATTCATGTAAATAAATTGATGTAATTGTACAATGTTGATAAAAACCCATCGTTTTGAAAATGTGCAGAATGAAGCACCATAAAATATTTTTTTATTCGAGTTCCTGATGATCCCTGAATAAAAACATGTGCATTAGGATTCTTAACAGAGACAGAGGAACATTTTTAGGGATCTAGAGCTAAGCTTTGAGGGGCTACATCGCACGATCCTGAGAGAATTCTAGATGAAGTTGTACACTTTTCGAAACTGTGCGTCATCAAGGATTCTTTGAATAGTTAAGACCCTCTTTCATTATACAACCTATACACTGCTATAGGGTTCTACAGAGAAACTTTTCCTCTCAAGTTATTCCAGCAAGAACAAGCTGAAGATCCCTAATGATTCTTTGAAGTAGCTCTAGATACAACAGGCGTACGTGACTAAAAATCTTTTACCTACTTTTATTTGATTTGTGTCAATAATACCAGATGTTTTAGAACATTTTGTCTATGAAGGACAAAAAAAAAAAGCAAATCTGTGCTTTTTTTTTTTTTTTAGAATTCATAATTACAATGCAAATTAAATTATGAAATGATTAAAACACCTTTAGTATCACATTAAGCGAGGCCACAAGGATTCAAGGGCAGACAAAGAAACATTTTATTAAATACACAAAAATACAGGCAAAGTTATAAATAAACTTTTCCAACAGGAAATGTGTGTAACTATGCAACTAGGGCAAAACAACAACGTGAATATAAAACAAAATGCTACTTAACGGAGACAAGACTGAAGCAAAGGCTACACACACATACATGGATAAGATCCGGAAGTGTCTAATTTATGTGTATGTAACTGCGAACGTAAAAAGACCTGAAAATGGCAAGACTTGTAAAAAAAGGGGCGGAGACGTTTCATGAACTGAAACAAAAGCACATGGCTACACAAACAGAAATGCAAAAGTGCAAAGCAGCGCTGCGAGTCGCCTGCTGTGCTAAAGCTCGAGGGGCGATAATCTCAGACTTTTTAGATTTTTCTTTTTGAGTTTTCAGCAACTGAAACCTTCTGCTACAGAATTCACTGTAAAACAATCTACAAACCAGAAATAGCTCTAAAACCCTAATAATATTGTTTATTATTAATAATATTAAGTGCAAGAAAACAGCAGTGCCAGCAGCCAAGGATTTAGATATTTAGCCTATATATTGTAGCTAATGAAAAAGGTTCCCTGGTGGTCTAGTGGTTAGGATGCAGCGCTCTCACTGCTGCGACCCGGGTTCGGTCCCAAGCCCGGATAAATTGCGTTAGGAAGGGCATCCAGCGTAAAAACGTGCCAAATCAAACGTGCGGAGGATCTGCTGTGGCGACCCCTAACGGGAGAAGCCGAAAGAAAGTTTATTGTAGATAATGAAATCCCATTTCTAGATTGCTGAACCGTCTTCCAGTGTGTAGAACAGTTTTTCATAAGGTAAAATTTCTGTTGTAAAACATTGGCGTAGAAACTCCTAAATGGTTAAATGAAACTGAAGAACGGTCCATGGTGTGAGCTGAAGCCTGAAATGAGGAAAAGTATACGGACGCTCTCTACCTTACGAATGAGTTACGACCGTTCGTAGCATGAACCACGTTCCGTTATTAACCACGCATATCTCCTAATGATGTAAGAGCCATAAATACTTTCAAATAAACAATAAAATATACTTAATCATCAAAATACTGTATACAATATTTTAAGAAATAAAAATAGACAAATTGATAAAAAAATAAATAAAAAAATCCCGTAAAAAAAATTCATTCGCCAGAGTCCAGTGTCCAATTTTCCTACGCCAAACAAATTTCCCTTTAAGGACAGGTTTCTTCGTAACAGCGAAAGTTCGTAAAGTGGGAAGCGTCTGTATAGGGAAAAGCTGTACACACAAACAGATCTAGAGAAATCTGCTGAACATATCTGATAATCTCTTCCAAGCCCTGGAGAGTTGTTACACATATAGATTATTAGTATACCCAAACCAGGCCCACGTTCTCTGAATGCACCTCATGTAATTATAAAAGAATCGATTTTTTTTTTTTCCGACTCCACTGCTAAAACTCACACCGACACATCCAATAAAGCCCAGATTGTCCGATGCACGATGTGTATTAAATCTCATAGGATCCCATCGCACTGTTTGGCTGGCCGTATCGATGCAGCATCGCAAATCAACTGCATCTTCCAATCAATAAACCCAGTAAGCTGTCCGGCTTGGAAATGACATCATTATGATGCAGGCTAGAGGCTGAGGATGATAGGCATAGAAATCTAGTGTAGGCATTTGAAAGGGTGACACTTACATAGTTGTATGTATACACATGGACAGACTGGTCTATGCTGAAAGGAAAGCTTTGGTAACTCAATTAACAACTCTTTACAACCACAGTAAGCAGAAATGCACATGATTAGCATCGCAGTGCTGCATGATACGATCTAGTGTTTGGTACATTAGACTAAACAGTACAAGGCAGCAAACATGGGGAATTAAATCAGCAGTACACACTTGTGTGGTTTTTCAACAACCACAACTATATCCTGTGGAAGGTGCGTATCATACACACTTTCTCTCCATATAGAGGCGGTGGTGGTGGTGGTGGTGTTTGAACCTGGATCTCATAGCAATCCTAATGTTCTTAACAGCCATTGTTCAAATTATTTCATCTTAATTATTTATCTATTGTCTTTACAGTTGTTTTCTCGATCTATCCATGCTTATGTTCTCACCTGTTTCTATGTCACCCATTCCATCAGTCATCATGCTTGTCTAGCCATCATTTGTTTGCTGGCACAAATCCCGATCTCATCAAGTAACCAGTGTTTTTGGGTTGACATGTTTGATTATATATCACCACTACTTTGCCATTTTACTCTGATAGCTCAATCCGCAGATTAACTGAAATTATTGGGTTTCAATAGCATTAATCTATATTTGTTTTGTTTTTTTATTTTACATAGAAAATATACAAAATATATGCTCACTTAGTCAAAATAGTAATAATAATAATCAAAAACACGTCACCAGAAAGCTTCATTGTGCCTCATTTTTGATTCTACAATTTTCTAAACTCTGTATGGGGACACCATTCTTCCCTCAAAGGATGTTTACACATTTTAACATGCCACTCCATAATCTGGAAATGAGATCTTGGGTCATCTTGGAAGTGACCACCCCTATCAAGACAAATCTTTCAGTGTAGGATAAAGATCATCAGTCAGAAGAATGTTGCATTGATTAGCAGTAACCTTAACCAGAAAGGGAAATGTGGAGTAAAACCAAACCACCAAAATTCCTTATCATATATTTGTCTTGTCTTTAAATATGTGTTACCTACATATTTAAATCGGGATTTAGAACTAAATGGACCAAAGATAATTATTACTCCCCCTTAAGAACAAATATAGTCTGAATAGGAATGGCTGTCTTTGGTCCTTACAAGTCTGATGAATTTCAGGTCCTCATAAGTCTGATGAATTTCTGACTCTAATAAGTGTAATGAATTTATTTGGTTCTTCATAATTTTTTCTTCTACAGATTTATGAATCCTCCTCATGTATTTTGCTACAATAATATTGCTGAAATATCATCTTATCATCTTAAATATTATATGCAAACAACACAAACCTAGTGGTGGTGTTACATGATCAGGTTAATTTAAATGTAAAAGAAACATACATTTATTAATATGTATATTTATAAGGTTTTGGTAGGATTGTTATTTGTATTATTATTTTTATTATTTAATGTATTTATTCTTTTTACATTATTATTATTTAAAAGCGACATGTGTATGAGAAAACAGGTTGTCATTACCAAAAAAACAAATTTATCATAATTATTTATCGGGGTGTTTAAACTTCTCTGGATTGAGTTTCAGTTGAAAAGTAATAATGGAAATGAAAATGTGTTCAATCAGCCATGACATATTTGCTATCTGAAGCGCGCTCCTTGAGTTTAGGTTTAAAGCTATGTATAATTGTGTACATTTGCATTTTGGTGAGCTGTTCCTTTAAGACCAGGTATTCTGTGTGTTTAATGTGTATTGGAGCAAATGTTCTTTCCAGTACTTTATAAAATCCAGTGTATCATAGAAAGATGCCTTTATGACCCTGTAGACGTTCGAATTGTAAAATATGTCTCGGGCAAATTATAACAATTGTCGAATGTAGCAGTATATCTCAAATCCAATATTATACCCTATTAAGGTTTATAATGCCTGTATAAGCATTGCTATGCTCAATATCTCTTCACTTCTCAGGGCAGTGCTTTGAGTCAGAATGAAGGTCATATCATCCGGAACTAAAGATCATTCAGCACGATTTCTCATGAATATATAATGACTTTAAACGGTTATTGGGTTACCAACCTTCAGGGTTTTTGGACCACTCTGCATTTTAGGACACACGAGGAACCTATCGTCCGAGAATCTTGTATCTCCGATAAACGATAACATTTCTCAAGATCTTTCTTCCCCTGCGTCCATCTAATCACTGTGAAACCTCACGGTCGTTTAATCTCCCTAGAGCTGTGCAATGTTTATAGGCTTTAAGACGAGATGGCATCTTCTATCTCTTTAGAAAGAAGATAAAACATAGGACAAGTCAAGGTTAGACAAAAAAAAAAAAAAAGAAAAAACTGCAGAGCTACATGTTTCCTTCAACATTTTGCGCTCTGCTACGAACTGTAATTATTAGTGGCAGTAAAAAAAGATGCATAGATCAGAAGTAGACGTCAACTCCTCCCAGTCACAGGGAAGTGCAGCAATTTATTACAAACCTTTGCTAACTGCATCTAAATTATATTGTCGTTGGTGTCAATACATGATACTGGAATTAATAGGAATTAGACGATATTTCGAAACTAATCCTTTTAGCCTGTATGGATCGGGCAACTGATCCATAGCTATTGAAAACATAGCTCAGATGTGCTTGCAAACTCGACTCCTGCTGAGAAACTGTAAGCAGAGGGATGGGCTCTTATTAGTTTTGGGCAAGCAGGCATTATAAATCAAAATGACACAAATTGACTATATCTGCTTGTGCTTACCATTGGGAGGGAATATGTTCAGATAGTAATAAATATAAAATAATTATTGTGTCTCCGGAGCTGCTACCCTGCTTGACCAACTGCCAATAAGACGCCTGAACGTATTTATCAAAATTTACAGCACAACCTTTGCTTGGGTAAATGCGAGACATTTTAGCATCACTGCAGTGTGTGAGATGGTTTGGAGGCTTAGGGGATGCTCCTTTATTATAAATCAGCCCAGAAGGATATTTGGCAAGTTTTATTAGATGAGTTTGATTTGATGGCCAAGTCTGATTTGAGTTCATGTTGCCAGAATCCAAAGGAAAAACGAGACTGTCTAAAGATGTTAACGTTAACCTCTTGTCAGGAAACACCCCACATTTTTGTCCTCATTATTATCTTATAAATGGTTATCAATGGTAATATTGCTCTGATTGTCCTATTGTGTCCTGTAGTCTTCCTGTGTCCAGGCCTCCTGAGGGGTGTGTACCAAAGCGAACACTTGTTCGAGTCTGATCACCAGTCAGGAGCGTGGTGTAAAGACCCTCTGCAGGCCTCGGAGAAGATCTACTATATGCCGTGGACGCCGTACCGCACAGACACCCTCACCGAGTACTCCAGCAAAGAGGACTTTATCGCAGGACGACCCACAACCACGTACAAACTCCCCCACCGGGTGGACGGCACTGGCTTCGTAGTCTACGATGGCGCGCTCTTCTTTAACAAAGAGCGCACGAGGAACATTGTCAAGTTCGACCTGCGGACGCGCATCAAGAGCGGCGAGGCTATTATCGCCGGTGCCAACTACCACGACACGTCACCCTACCGCTGGGGTGGAAAGTCTGACCTGGACCTGGCTGTTGATGAGAATGGACTGTGGGTAATCTACGCTACTGAGCAGAACAGTGGTCGCATCGTGGTCAGCCAGCTGAACCCCTACACGTTGCGCGTGGAAGGTACCTGGGACACCGCCTACGATAAGCGCTCGGCCTCCAACGCGTTCATGATCTGCGGTGTGCTCTATGTGCTCCGGAGTGTCTATGAGGACGATGACAGCGAGTCCACAGGCAACAAGATCGACTACATCTACAACACAGAGCTTTCTAAAGATGGCTTCCTAGAAATCCCATTTCCTAACTCTTACCAATACATAGCTGCCGTTGATTACAACCCGAGGGACAACCTGCTCTACGTCTGGAATAACTACCATGTGGTTAAATACTCGTTGGATTTCGGAGCACTTGACACTCGCCTAGGTAAGGCATGCTTAAACACATGCGCATGTTTATTATATTTATTACCCTCAAGCTTGTTTGGGTGAGGCCTCTAAAGTCATGTTTTGTGCTTTCATACTTTTGCTCCCCCTTCCTGATTCATAGCAAATGTGAAGAAGTGTTTTAACAGACTGGTAGTCGAGGTCATGGGGGGCGGGAGGTGAAAATAGTTTCGGTGTCCTCTAGTTCACTCGAGAAATGCACTGCGTGAAGTGGGCAGCAAGGGGGAGGAAGTGTTCTTGGATAATTGGTGGTTTTAGCAAAAGCCTTGCCTTTGCTGTCGCTAATGCTGAGCGTGGAACGGTTGTGGGGTACTTTAATTGGAGCAGAGAGCAAAGTTATCACCTCCAAACATATACTTTTTTTCATACTTTAAGCTTAATGGAAAACACACACACCCACAAAAACACGGTTGTTGTGGTTTTTTTTTTTTTGTTTTCCACTCACATTTCTGTGCGGGCTTGTGGTAATTATTTGGTGGTAATTATGATTTCTCTAAGTGTGACGTTCATTTTTGCTATTACTAATAAACATGCCTGGCAGCTGTGAGAGAAATGTTGTTACATTTCTAGAGCAATTACACTGGTGAACTATTTGAAGTCTCACCAGAACAAAAAAAAGGATAAAAAAACCCCAAAAACGTGCAGTTGATTAAAAGAAGTTCTAATTGCTTGCTGCGCTTATTCTGGCACGGGGTTGTTCTTTCTTTGCAAACCCACTGTAATTGCTATTGCCTGTTTTAAATTATTTATTTAGTCGTGCTATCCTGATAGCACCAGGCATTAAAGAAAGAATGAATGAGTGGTTAGATGATGAGTTACTTTTTCAATCAGGCCAGACTTCATTATTCTTCCTTGACAAAGAAAGCATATTTGAAGCATTTTTGTTTTTTTTTGCGATACAGGGCATTGTCTTTGTGTTAGGACTTGGGAATTAGCACAACATTTCAGAGCACTTCCTGAGCATGCTACAGGTAGCAGATATCAGTATATACAGTATTGTAAGCTGAAACTTTTGTTCAGTTGGTTCTGTTTTGAGCCGACGATCAAAAGGTCATGAACTGAAATTCCAGGACTTCTACAGCACAGCTGTACTGTAACTCGTTTCGATAACTTGTTCTCTAAATAAAAACAGGGATCCTACATTGGCCAAGGCCAACTATTTAGGGCGTGCTCTTGTTTAAAACAGTAACACACCCAGATGGGGACTGGTCTCTTATTGATTCTGGTTCCTCTCAAGGTTTCTTCCTTATACCAACTAAGGGTTTTTCCTTGCCACAGTCACCCCAGGCTGCTCATCAGGAATAAATGCACATAATTCCCTTATATTTAATTTTTGTTTTTTAATTGCTGTTTCCAAGAGACTCGCATGTAAGGAGAGTTCGGTGACAGGGTGCATTATCTCTGTTCTAACTTTCTGACTGTATTGCAGACGTAGTGATGCACAAGGTTGGAATAGCACCAGTTGCACAGACTCCGCTGTATACGGGACGATGTCTTTTGGCGCAGACCTATGAAACGTTGGTGCTCCCTGTGACTGTGCGTGCAGCCTTGTCCTGCCATCTGTTGCCATGTTGCAAAACAACTCTCGATACTACCTCGTATTATTTTGGTGTTATGTGTCCCTAAGAAGCACTTCACCCTGTAGCCTGATAAGCGAAACTAGCTAGTGGGTGTAAATTGGTCTAAACTAAATTACAGAGATGTACATCAATCAGTTGTCCCCCAACTTGTCAGAGCAAATTTGCAACCCAGTACCATCATCACTACTAGATCAATTTGCTTTTTGTCTTCTTTGCATTGAAGTATCCCTCCCGTTTCCATCCCGATCATCCCATGCTTGACTTCTTTGCCCACTGATAATAGGTTTACATGTGTATGTGTTAGGTGTGTTTGCACCCTTCTTAAGTAGTAGATCCTTTGTGCCTTTTTGCTTCATTATAATGTTTGAGTTTGCTCTACCATGCGGTGTTGTAGCCATGGATCCACAGTTCATTACCAAGTGCTTATTAGGTTCGTGTTTCCAATGGTTTACACACATGAGATCTTGTAGCAAAAGGTGACCTTACTATACAGTGCCAAATTTCCTCTCACTGGAAAAAATTGTCTTCACACTGTTCTACTTAGCAAAAAAAAACAAAAAACAAAACAGTGCTTACGGAGCACGCAGGGAATGTGTGTGCTTGTGTAAATACAGACTGGTGTGTGTAGAAGGCCCAATGTCACCTGTGCCCTGTAGGTGTATAAGACTGATCTGCCTGCTCACTGGAGCTTGCAATGCAGAGCATCCGAGCATCGGGTATGTATTCCCAGCACAGCTGCAGCTCCACTGCTCTGTGTGTGTGTGTGTGTGTGTGTGTGTGTGTGTGTGTGTGTGTGTGTGTGTGTGTGTGTGTGTGTGTGAGCAAACCTCCACAATAGAACCAGAAGACCTGCACAACATCTACCTACAAAAACCATAGTCAAAAATCGGTTGATGTATCCATAACGCTCTTGTTGAACTGTATACTTTATGGATATTAGTATTGGGACACCTCATTTTTCCCAAAACCTTTACCACAAAGTTGGAGGCACATCATTTTATAGGATGTCTTTCCATGGGGTACTGTTGCATCTCTTCTTTACTTTACTCTAAGACCCAATCAGCATGCAACTTTCAGTTTTGCACAAAGCGAGCTCCACGGTTAGAGTGGACTGCTAAAGGGCTCTAAAACCTATGAAACACCTTTGGGATGAATTGGAACGCTGACTGCACCTCAGGCCTCCTCATCCTACATTAGTACTTGACTTTTATTCAATTCAATTCATTATTTGTATAGCGCTTTTAACAATGAACATTGTCTCAAAGCAGCTGTACACAGATAATGTGGTGATAAAAAGTAAATATGTTCTTTATAAGTAAGTTTGTCTCTGATGAGTGAGCCGGTGGCGACTTTGGCAAGGAAAAACTCCCCCAGCTGGCATAAGGAAGAAACCTTGAGAGGAACCAGACTCAAGAGGAAACCCATCCTCATCTGGGTTGCACCGAATGTCCATTTATAGCATATGTTGCGGGGTACAGTGATGGTGATCGGAAGCGAAAAGTAGTCCTGAGTCAGTGTAGCAGACTGTTGACATTAACTACAGTCTAAATCCATCCTCAAAGCTCCTGTTCTTACTCCGGAATTTCATGGAACCACCGAAGGCGTTGATGAGAAACCGTCCCCAGCTGCACAGAGTGGCCTCCAGTCGAAGAGGACAATATCCAGAGGCAGGCCTGGAAGAAGTGGGAAGATCCACAGAGGGGAGAGGGGCAGGAACAGTGGTCACTGGAACCTAAGGAGCATGTTTAACTCGACAGAAAGAGAGAGAGAGAGAGAGAGAGAGAGAGAGAGAGTAAAGTCACTTTACTAACACCCTTGTGGCTAAATGAGCACAAGTCTCACACAAGCAACTCCAAAATCTAGGGAAAAATCTATCCAGAAAAGTGGGTCATTATAACAGCAGATGAGGACTGAATGGGGTGTTTTGAGACCACATACGAATCATATGGTCGGGTGTCCACAGACTTTTGACCATATAGTATATGTGTACATTGAATCTCAACTGAAGTGTTTGCAGCACATCTGTTTTTGAAAGCAGGCTCATGGTGAATAATAATAATAACAATAATAATAATACACTGTTTCATCAATACTACGCATAGCACCGAATTTAGCTCTGCCTCTTTGTTTTGGGTTTAATGGAATTCAAAACAATCTCCGAAGTCGGTGAGTTGAGGGGTCTCGCTCTCTGTCTTTGCCTTTCTCTCTCGCACTCGCTCAGCGTTCCTG
>MU551700.1:1453927-1536450 GCA_024362625.1 Silurus asotus
GAACTTTAATCCAGTTCTGATGTATCCTAGAACTGGTTTATTCAAAAAAGCTGTTTTATAATGGCAGTGTAAGTTGGCATATATTTGTGTTTATCAGTAAATGGTGGTATTTGGTGGTCATACCCGTGTTTTGAAAAGAAGGTGTTTGACTTTGAACATTGGAGTTTGATGGTGGATGATGATGTTTTTGATGCATGTTTTTAATGGTTCATGTTGGTATTGGGTGGTAAATTTCTGATTTTGATTGCGAATGTTGACAAGTAATAGTAACAGATAATTGTTATGCTTTGATGGTGTTGCTTTTTTTAACCACTCTATTGTTTGGTTTTAAATGTAGTAGTGGTAATAAATATAGGTGTTTAAAGGTAAATGTAGAAGTTTGAAGGTTATGTTTCGAGTTTCATGGTGAACACTGGTCACTGATTGTGAACACTCTTATTTGGTGGTAGATAGGATTAATGCTTTATGTTGTGATTAATTATGAATCATCAGTATTTGATTTGAATATTAATATTTGGTAGTTTGCTCCATGTTTTGTTCGTAAAATGATCGAAAATCTATGCGGCGTCTCCTCTATGTATCAAACTATATGAGCTGAAAGGGGATCATTATTATCCTGTAAAAGTGTGCCCCCACTGACGGGTGACTCATGCAAGCTGCCATGCAACACTGACACGAGATCGAACTCTGGAATACTCAAGAACGATTGTTTTGACTGACAAAAAAGGACCTCCTGCACTGTTGGTGGCAAAATGAAATCTTGAAGAGGTTAGACTGGTCTGCTTGATGCGGCGAGTCATTAAAAACGACAAGGCCTGCTTTGCACAGTAATGAGGCCTTCCTAGGAGTTGAGGGAAGTGCGTCTTAGATTCCTTTCTGCTGGAAGACAAGGAAAGGTGGGTATAATTAAAGCAAGGTTGAAATATTTAAAGCGCGAAATTTACAAGAATGAAGCTTTGGCAGGCGAATGGAAAACAGGATTGCAGAATGATGTGGTGTAATTGGTGTTTTCTGTCATTTCCTATAATCAGATTATTTTGTGAATGTTAGCATGCTAATAATAGAGAAAAAGTAGAAATATGAGATGGAAGTGAAGGAAAGCGACTTTCTCTAAATCTTTTGTTAATCCACAAGAGATGAGTTGAGAACGCTGGAAAGTTTGCTTACAACATTTTCAAAAACTAGTTTAATGGGATTATTTTGTGCAGAGGTCAAAGAAGGGAATTACGAATTTCTTCCTAGAACAAAGTTTTCATTTCCATAAATGGTCGTTTGGTTTATTTCTTGGGCTATTTTCAAATATTCTATGTAGAACGTTGTATCGAAATGTTTCCCATTCAGAGTTCCAAGTAAATCCCTTTTGGGAAGCCAAGAACTAGCCAGAGAACCTTTGGGGAACCTATGCCTAATGGTTGAAGTAGCAAAGGCAAGAGCCAAGAGGATCAACATCAATTATGTAGGATAAGTTGCTCTGTTTGTGTTGTGATATAGTATTGCGGAAAAATGAGCTTTAATGCTGACTTCGATGCGTTGAAAATGAAATAGGAATAGCAGAAGTTTGGTTCCTGGGTTGAAGGATTTCCTGCAGATTACTCATTAAGAATCCATTTTCCTACGCTAATCTTTCATCAAGCATATGGATAGGTTCCACAACTCGGTTATCCCTCCTTCTCTCTCTCTCTCTCCCTCTCTCCCTCTCTCTCTCTCTCTCTCTCTCTCTCTCTCTCTCTCTCGGCAAACTCTCCCACTGTAGCTGCTCTTTTAGTGCTTACATATGGTCACCAGACAGATGGAAGTGCCATAATTATCACTTTCCTGAGACAAACGTGTGAATGACATATCTAATAGGAGGAATTACAGTGTGCCAGAGTCTCTCATACTCTCTCACACACACCTTTGCAGTGTTGGCTGTGACGCTTCTCGCACTTGCTCCTATACACACACTTTTACACGCTTGTGTTTCTTACTTTGCATCACTGGTCAGTCTCGGTTTCCTGTATTATTATTTTTTCCACTACTTTGTTTTAGACAGTCATATATTTTTTTTCTGATTGCTTTTTGGCTTATTTGACATCCATTGTATTTATGGGGAGCAAAGTGTATATATGCGCATGTGTGTGTGAGAGCGAGATACTGGCTCTGGACCCATGTGCCTCTTCAGTGCAGATCTGTTGAGTTTGCAGTGTTTGAAAAGTGAATTGGACCCGGAGGTTCAACAAAACGTGTCGGAGGTTGTTTCAGATCTGACATGGTAACTAGCGCTCCGAGGGTGCCAACACACAAACTCTCCATCGAATGTCAACAAAACCAAAAACTTTGTTTGAGAGGTGCACCTGTGTGTGATCAGTGAAAAAGTTCAAAGAATTCTTTCACCTTTTCACACCGGCTTATTCGGCTTGTCATTTACTCCCAGAAAACATTGACAACATTGTAATGTTAGTAGATGGAAGTGAATAGGAGTGAATGTTTTTTATATAAGTGTTGCACATGCAGTGGAATTTGATGCGTTTAGTTTTTTTGATAGTGATTGATTGAGTAAATGATTGGCAGTGTATTTTTTGTGTTCAATAGCGGATGTTGAATATTGATGTATTTGATGGAGACTATAGATTCCTAAAGGTAAATGTAGGTGTTTAATGGTGGTAGTTGTTTTTTTTTTAATAATGATCACCAGTGTATTTGAAGGAAAATGTAGACTCCTGTTGGTAAATGAAGGTTTAGTGCAGAAAATATTCAGGACGCGGGTGTCCCGGTGCATGGTAACGGGTGAAAAAGGTGAAAGTTGTTTTTTAATGGTGAGCATTGGTGTATTTGATGGAGAATGTACAGCCTTAATGGTAAATGTAGGTGTCTAATGGTGAACACTGGTGTATTTGATGGAGAATGTACACTGATCAGGCATAAGATTATCGAGCATCAGCAGCATGAACTTTTTCAGCAATTTGAGCTACAGGAGCTCGTCTGTTAGATCCACACGGTCCAGCCTTCGCTCCCCACATGCATAAATGAGCCTCGGCAGCTCATGACCCTGTCGCCGGTTCACCACTGTTCCATCCTTGGAGCACTTTTGATAGATACTGATCACTGCAGACCAGAAACATCCCACAAGAGCTGCAGTGTTGGAGATGCTCTGACCCAGTCGTCCAGTCATTTTTGTCCCTCGTCAAACTCACTGAAATCCTTACGCTCGCCCATTTTTCCTGCTTCTAACACAACTTTAAGGACAAAATGTTCGCTTGCTGCCTATTAAATCCCACCCACTAACAGGTGCCATGATGAAGAGATAATCAGTGGTGTTTACTTCACTGCTCTTTATGTTAAAATGTTATGCCTGATCGGTGTTTACTCTTGACTCTTGGTAGTAGTTGTATTTGATGAAAAATGTATTTTAATGGTAATATCTGTTTTTTGATTGTGAACACTTGGTGAAATTGTGGATTCCTAATCATACCTACTCTGCTTTGTCTAATGTTTACTCTTTATTTATATTTAATGTTACTCTTGCTGTTTCACTCTCCATGCAACTCGCTCCTTAGTACTTTTGTTTACTGTGTATGTGGAAGAATGACAATAAAGCTTGAGTTTAGTCTTTTTTTTTTGTTGTTAATTTATTTCGTTTTTTGTTTATTGATTATATTTTATGGAAAATGCTGACTCCTGATAAAAACATATAGTCTTTTATTAGTGTCAGTTGTTTTAGATTGTGAACGTTAGTGTATTTTATTTGGTGATTCTCGATGGTCAAAAGTTTCCCGATGTGATTTCTGTTTTTTTTTTTTTTTTAATATTCATACTTTTGTTGTTGTTGTTGTTAGGCTGAGATTTGATGTAGAATGTAGACTCATGTGGTGAATGTGGGTCTTTTATGGTAATAGTTGGTTTAACAGTGGGTTTTAATGGAAAATCTGGATTCCTGATAGAGGTTTTAATGGTGATTGTTGTTTTTGGTTATTGAAACCATTAGTACATTTGATGAACATTTACTTCTTGTGGTAAATGCATAATTGTAAAAAGGCGTTCAGTGGTAGATTTTTGCCGTTTTACAGGAATGTTGGATTGTTATTGTCAATATTATGTATTATCATTGTGGTAGTAAATGTTGGTTATGGGCAGCTGATGCTCTTGAATGATGCTAAATGCTAATGTTTGGTTGGTATGTTTTGATTTTGGGGTTGGATGCTAGGTGTTGGTGTTTGGCAGAGTGTGCTAGTGACAGATATTATTGTTTTGCTGAGAATATTATAGAGCTTCTTATGGATGCTCTTTTTTCTTCCTTCATTCACTCTCTTCTGCTTTCTCTCTCTGTCTACCTCTCTTTCAGTCTGTCTTAATTAGATGCTCAGTGTAGCCTTAATAAATTGAGTCTGGTAAAATAAATTTACGCTCCTTCTTTTGCAGTTACCATGTCTGTATGTAGGGGTGTTGGTGTGTCTGTATGTATGGACTGTATTTCTAGGCTATGAATGGTCAGCAGTGATATTAGCCAAAGGATCAGAATTTGTAGAATTCTCATTTCAGTACACCTCACTGAGGTGTTTGTATGATTTATAATGTTTGTTCTATACACCTAATACAACTGCGAGAGAGGCTTCAAGTGATGCATACCTAATCTACCAGTGTGTCGAGTAAACACACAGAACACGAAATTAATGACACCCTGTTGTCCCAGACACAATCTGCTTCCAGGATATCATTTCTCTCACAAATCCCATACCTTTCAGATATGGCCAAATGAGCCCCACTGTGTCTTACTGTGTTGTTACAGAATGCAGCATAAAATTGAAAAAAACAAAGGTATTCATAATAGCTATTAAATATTGGAACAAAATATGCTGAGATTTATTTCAGTAAAAAGAAGAGAGACTCAAAAAGGGGGGCTTGAAAAGCCGTCATCACCTCTGGCAACTCGAGTAAAAGTACTAAGCTGGAAAACAAATTCTGTCAGACTGTATTGTTTAGCCAAACAGCAGCTAGCTATTATGTTAACATTAGCGTCAGTCTACTTGCCAGCTTGCCGGTCGTGGATGTTTTGATTGACAGCAGCCTACAGCTTTGTGCCGGACCGCAGTGATTTGTTCTTTTGCAATTTATAATTCATAAAATAACAGGAAAAGTAGTTCTCAGGAAGGTCAAGGTCATTGCAAAATGATTGAATTTGCCTTTCCTGCTGTTTTCATTTTTATTTATTTTTTTTGTTAAAAAAAAAAAAAGTTCATCTCAAGTCAAAGTCTTTCTTAATTTCTACCCGACCACATGATGGAAGTGTAGTTGCCATGGAAACAATGTGCGCTGGCATTCTTTGCGGCAGCCATGTTTGACAAACCGGTGTCTCCTGGAGCAGTAGAGGACGGGCTCAGTGTGCAAATATTGTCCTGATTAAACTTATGATCGCTGAGTATGGATGACCTTGGCGCTGTATCTTAAAGTCATGCATTGCAATTGTGCTATGTTAATCCTAAAGCTATATTATTTGTTGGTTTCATTTTATTTTAGGTGGAAGAACCGAGCACAAGACATTTGTACATGACTAAACGAGCGGCAGAAACAGGATTTTTGTGTGTGTGTGTGTGTGTGTGTGTGTGTGTGTGTGTTTGGAAAATGTGAAGGAAACAAGTGAGTGAGGGAAAATAAATTTTTTTTTTTTATTTTTTTGTTGTTGCTGAAGACCGCTTTCCCTCAGGGTCACTTTATTGTTGAGGCAAAGTTGAACATTCTTATTGATTTGTTAGCCTAAGTGGAGAGGCTTAGTGTGTGTGTGTGTGTGTGTGTTTTTACACTGAACATGTTGTAGCTGTCTATCCCTTTAGGTGTGGATGTACACTGTTTGTAAAGTCAACTGGTATGCTCATGTAGAAACCTGTCAAGTCTAATTGATCTGCTGATTAGGAGCTGATGGTCTGTCTTTCTTTTTCTCTTTTTTCCCCCCTTTCTCTCTTGCATTTTCTCTCTTGCTCATGTTGAGGTGTGCACTCGTGCTCCTAATACAAACGTGTATCTAATTACTTTTTTGCTAGTCCCACAGCATCCTCCACTAACTCCCATTCCTAATCGCGGCAGCCATGTTTGACAAACCGGTGTCTCCTGGAGCAGTAGAGGACGGGCTTAGTGTGCAAATATTGTCCTGATTAAACTTGTTATGATCGCTGAGTATGGATGACCTTGGTGCTGTATCTCAAGGTCATGCATTGCAATTGTACTATGTTAATCCTAAAGCTTTATTATTTGTTGGTTTCATTTTATTTTGGGTGGAAGAACCGAGCGCAAGACATTTGTACATGACTAAACGAGCGGCAGAAACAGGATGTTTTTGTGTGTGTGGAAAATGTGAAGGAAACAAGTGAGTGAGGGAAAATATATTTTTATTTTTTTATTTTTTTGTTGTTGCTGAAGACCGCTTTTCCTCAGGGTCACTTTATTGTTGAGGCAAAGTTGAACATTCTTATTGATTTGTTAGCCTAAGTGGAGAGGCTTAGTGTGTGTGTGTGTGTGTGTGTTTTTACACTGAACATGTTGTAGCTGTCTATCCCTTTAGGTGTGGATGTACACTGTTTGTAAAGTCAACTGGTATGCTCATGTAGAAACCTGTCAAGTCTAATTGATCTGCTGATTAGGAGCTGATGGTCTGTCTTTCTTTTTCTCTTTTTTCCCCCCTTTCTCTCTTGCATTTTCTCTCTTGCTCATGTTGAGGTGTGCACTCGTGCTCCTAATACAAACGTGTATCTAATTACTTTTTTGCTAGTCCCACAGCATCCTCCACTAACTCCCATTCCTAATCGCCACTTCTCCTCTGCTTTTCCCTCGGCAGAGACATCTTCGTCGGTTCACGTCCTCATGGACACCACCACCACCCAGACAACCACCCGGCCAACTACAGTGTCCACAGCTACCACCTCAACCACTACGACCACCATCTCTAGCACTACCAGATCTCCGTCTCTGAGCGTGTTAACTCCGAGGGCGCACACCACCACTGTCGAACTCCGACCACCAAGCGGTTCCGGGCCCCTTTTCAGCACACGCCCACCGCCTTCCTCCGTCCTGCCCAACAATGCCGCGGAGTTCTGTAACCCTACTGTCGAGGCAGAGCTTACATGGCCAAAAACTCGGCAAGGCCTCACCGCTACACAGCCATGCCCTTTTGGAACGATAGGTAACGAATGCCTTATACAATCCTAATTCTTTCCTAATACAACCTGAGCACAGGATTAACTTGTCCTTGATAATGATTTGCCCTCCTAGTGCAAGTATTTGGTATTTTAATTGTATTTTTTCTCCTCACATTTTGCAATATGTTGTATTATTAATCACAAAACCATGTTCGCCTGTTAATACAATATGCATTTTTGTTATCTTGTTGACCGAGCCTCCTCAATATTCAGCCCACGCGTCTATGATACAGTTATAATCTCTGGAGTCAGAGTTAATAGCTTGGTAAAGGCACATATAAAGAGATGAAGTCAAACAAAAGAACTTCATAAGCAGAAAAAAAGGCAAGCCCTTGTCTTTAGAGACATTAACACACACACACACACACACACAAGGACACTTGTACACGAATAGCTGAGAGAAAGAGAAAAAGAGGACAAGCGATTTAACTGAAAATCTGTAGTTAGGAATTTGTCCAAATCCAGATTTGAGCCAAAGAGAGGGATTTTCTTCAGTCAATAATCCAGTTTGGTGGACATTGATGTGAGCAGAGGATACAAGCTGCTGAATCAGCTAATGCAGGGTTAATTTGCTGACACTCTCTCACACACACACACACACACACACACTTGCGCGTATGTGCGTATATCTGTGACATTCACAAACTGGGTTATTGTATTTATTTATTTCTCATACTTGTATTAAGAAACAACAATAGGTCACAAGTATTGCTCGTCTATCTTTATATTGTAGGTAAAAAATAGATATATGGGTGGATAGAGCATGCAGCATTTATATAGTATATAGACAAAAGTATTGGCACCCCATGACTTTCCCAGCCATATGTGCCTTCTTCCTCGAATTGTTACCACAAAGTTGGAGACACACAATTGTACAAAATGAGTGAAAGATCTTGAGTGGCCTTCTATAGAGATCTGTATGAATAAAATCTCCACAAGCACACTGAAAAGAATAGTGTAACATCTTCAGAAGAAGATAACAGCAAAATAGAGATTGTTATAGGCTATAATGTCCGAGAAGCACATATACATTTTATGATCAGGTGTGCACCAATTAGACAATTACACAATTAGACATGCGTTTGATTTGATTTGTTAGATAATAGAGAAGCCTTTATTTGTCACATATACATTACAGCTGAGTGAAATTCTTTTTTCTTTGCATCCTTTGCGCCCTTGGAGCACAGACGGTTAAGGGCCTTGCACAAGGGCCCAAGACAAATAGCTTGGCAATTGTGAGGCTTGAACTCCCTGACCTTCCTAACCAGGGCTTTAACCACTGAGTTACGACTCTCCCGATGATTGATGCTGATAATAATAATAGTAATTATAGTAGCAGTAGAGGCTGCAAAAATTCGGTGTAAGTGTGATTCCTCGAATACAGAATAAAAAACAATGGCGTGTGCAGCTGTAAGAAAATAATGAAAAGCGTGATGCAATAAAAAATGCTTCGAAACGTGAAACCACGGCGCATCATTGTCACTTTAACACGATTTCCTCTCTCAAAAGCCATACAAGTTGTAATATACAAATATTGAATGGGGAACATATTACTACAAACTTAATGTCATCAGAGCTGCTGTAGAAAATTTATCAACGGCTTCTGACAAAACCGCACTGTTCTTTATTATATGGGATTGCTATCGTTTAGTTCAACCATGAACTGGAAATGAACTGCATCCTTTTCCGGCATCTTTTTTTTTTTTTTCCATGATTTTTGCTGAGTTTGAATTGCACTGCATTATTGGCCTGCCTTAACACTTCTGGAACTTTCTGAATAGAGTAAGAGGGCTTTGAGTGGCACTGCTCTCGAAGTGTAAAGTAGTGTAGTAGTGTGCATGCTGTCCTGTGTGTGTGTGTGTGTGTGTGTGTGTTGCTCCTATTATTGGTCATGCCATTCATTAGCGAATCGGTGATGCATGTGGGTCGTCTGGGACACTGCGTGCTCAGAGATCACTAGAAGCACCACTCAAAGCATCAGAGCCAGGAGATCTACAGCCACACTCAATCACTAGTGTATATATGTGCATGCGTGTGTGTAAATGTGTGTGTATGTGTCTATCCTATACGCATTCTGCTTCATCTCTTTGTCTTTCTTCTCTGTACGTCTACAGCGCTTTATTCTGCCTCTTGTGCTCCGTCTTCTACCCTTTTCCTTTCGTCTATCACCTCGTCCCTGCCCTCGCTGTCTTTCTATTCTGTACTTCTTTCGAACTCACTTTTTCCCCCCCTCTCAGTCTCTCTCTTTTCACCCTCCTCTCTCTGTCTGTTTTCCTCTTTATCTGCTTGAAGCTAAAGAGAGACTCGGGGTAGAGGGAAATGAAGTGCCAGTCAAACTTTATATCGGTTTAATGTTGTCACAGTTCCACTCCATCGCTTTCCTCCATGCTGCTCTGTTACACTGGCTGGTTTCTGCATTTCCTTTTCTTTTTCTGTTCTTTTTTTCTTTACCTCCATGACTGGTGATTAGTTTGAAGCTAATTACAATCACCAACGTTCACAGAGTGAACAAAACCGTTTCGGGTCTGCATGCATACTGTATATCTGAGTGCAAATAAAACCCCAGATATGCTCGTGTCATTAGAGTGTGAGTATCCCTCATTAGTGCTTCGAATTAGATGCATCCCTTCAGGGGCTGCATTTGACCTTTCCTGAAAGACCCATCACACTCACACTCACACTTACACACACACACGCGCACGCACATGCACACACACACACACACACACACACACACACACACACACACACACACACACACACACATACAATGTAAAACAATATGCATACAAACTTGGCACCGAATAGAACTCTAGATAGATCTATCTATCTATCTGACTATCTGACTATCTGACTATCTGACTATCAGACTGTCTGTCTGTTGGATCTCATGTTGTCTGGGATTAAATCGTTATCACTTTGCACATCCACATTCTCTCTGTAAGACCCGATTGAGACTCCTGGTATTTCCACACAGTCTCAGTCACATTGCTAAGGTTTTCCTTGATCAATTCTAAGACATTCTGTTTCACACTAGTGAATTACTTTAGTGTTAATCTAGGGTTGTTGTCGTTTCCTACAGTGAACCTCCCCTTCAGTCTTTGGGAAATGCTTTTTTTTTTTTTTTAACACCCCTGACATGTTTCCTAGTCCCTGTTTGTGATTAAATATTTTAACGAAATGATTCTTCTCTTACACCACCATGCTTCTCAGTACATTTTTATTTTCATGAAGGTCCAGGAAGCCTAGACAAAGGGCATTTTTTTTTTTAGATGTTTTGCTGAATTTCCATCCTGTCTTTTGGCTATTTTTTTTATTTATTTAAGATTACGAGAACAAAGTCATAGCAATACGAGAATAAAGTCGCAAAAAAAAAAAAAAAAAAAAAAAAGCAATACGAGACCAAAGCATGAAAAATCATTGAATTGCGAGAACGTTTAGCCGTTTTGCCTAAAATGAATGTAAAGGATTTAGTTAAATCCTACTTCAACTTAGGATTTAGCAATAAGGACGTTTTTTTGTCTTCCGGTGCATCAGCATACATAGTAATATATAGTAAACGGACACTGCAGCGATTATATATGAAACGTAATTTATTCAGAAGAAAAAAATCTGACAGACATTAAGGAAATTGCCTCTTTTGTGCAGTCTGAAATGGCGACCGGTAGTCGACTCCAAGGTTATCGTAGGTTACATCTGCGTGCTATGTTGTATGTTGTATGTATCTCGTAATCTTCCATTACATGGCACTAAAAAGCCATCATGGGACTCCATATGTTTATTTCTTCTTAACAATTTGATATGAAGCCCAGCTTTGTGGTGCCCTATTTAATTGTCCCTATAATAAATAAATAGATTTATATATAACAACAGATATGTAGATTGTACAGGGTTTGTATTCATTGATCCCAGGTGTCGATGAAGAGTGTGTGTGTGTGTGTGTGTGTGTGTGTGTGTGTGTGTGGATAGGTATAGTAGGTTTGCATAAACTACCCGAAGCTGTTTAAGAATGTGACAGTTATTTATGTATTAAACATTTGCACGATCATTAGCGGCCCTTAAAAGCTTTTGGGTCGTATTCATAGGTCGTATTTTTGTGTTTTAACACTTGCGAACTGAATTTGGAGCAAACATCACGTCAGATACACACGCACACACACACACACACACACACACACACACACACACACACACACACACTAAGCTGTATTGTGCTACTTGTTTCCCCTGTAGGCAATGCCTCGTTTGCGTGCATGGGTCCCGAAGGCCTGTGGGATCTACAAGGTCCTGATCTCAGCAACTGCACTTCAGCTTGGGTTAACATCATTAACCAGAAGGTAAGAACATCCTACAAACACACTGTACGTCCCGGTGATGGTGACAGGCCATCTGAGGAGAGACAGACAACCTGCGGGCAATAACACTTACAGTATGATGTTACACAAGCGTTCAATTCGCGAACCTCTCAATGGCCCATTATCAAAATATTGAGGCATTGAGAGAGTACAAAACCGTGTGTGTGTGTGTGTGTGTGTGTGGCTACAGAGCCTTTGCATGAGAAAGAGAAATACCTCCAGTTCCTGCTATGGTTTTTTATTTAAAGTATCCCCTAAAGACAGTCAACACTCCCTGCTGTTTGTACCTTATTTGTTTCCCTCGAAGAGAAAAATACAGAACGATCACCAGAGAAGTACGGAAATTGGCTCATTTAAAATGGAGCTTCGTACAAAGTGTCAGGTGATTATGGTGGGAGGTGGGGATTTGGGGGTCTATGTATACTTCATTAACCCGGCACAAATGATTTATAAGACAGGAGCTCGGTTTCACCGCAGGTGTTATTATTCTCTGTTAGGCAAATTTATGTGCAAGTGATGCGGCCATCAACCTACATCGGGAAAAAAACTTAGACTTTCAAATGAGGATCAAGCTGTCAGAGTAAGTCCTGAGAGACGGGGCGAGCGGCGGTGAGCAGAGGAGATGGAGACGGCGAGAGCACAAAAAGAGGCAAGGGGTGAGGGTGAAAAGCGTAAAAAGATAAGTAGGTGGACAGAGGAGAAGAGAATGCAGGGTTTAAAGCAGACACAATAGGTAGTCTGTCTGGCTGCTGGTCAGTGTGTGGTTTATCATCCTGTCTATTTATCCGTCTGCCTGTTTGCCAATTTGTCTCTCTGTCTACGTATAGTGGATCTCAAATTCTAAACTGGGGTAGAAAAAAAGGAAAGAAGACAAACCATGGCGGATCTTATTCCATCCCAAATAAAGATTTTCTTGACATTTTATTGTTTTTATTCAACTGTTTACAAAAAAAAAAGAAAGATTGTTGTCCAATGGTATATTTGGTGCACAAAAGTGAAGCATGGTGGTGGCAGCGTCATGCTTTAGGGCTGCTACTCTTCAGCTGGGACTTTGTTCCACATAGAGGGAATAAAGCATAGCTTTTATTTTTGTATTCATTTATTTATTAAACATTAAGCTATTATAACACAATGTCTATACTTAATCCTGTCTGTCTGTCTGTCTGTCTGTCTGTCTGTCTGTCTGCCAGAACAAATCAGTAAATGTTTAGCAAGCACAGTGTCTTATGACTGTGTTGAAAAGACCTCTGTGTTAGGATTGTTTTCTGTCTGATCTGCTTTGTATAAAAGCACCTTTCACACTGAATCAACATGAAAGCTAATCTGATCCCGAGGGAACCAAACACACTTTTTTTTCCCGTCTGTCGGAATTCATGAAGGCGGCAGAGCCTCTGAACCCACAGGTCCGCTCCTCAAGCCGGGTCTGAACTCGCCCATATCCATCATCATCCAGTGTTGATCTTCTCAAACCCAGGCTGCGATGCTGGTGTGCGAGGGAAGTACGTGAGCCTGCGTTCTCACACTCAAGCCTCAGTCACTGATTTGATAACTCGTCTCCTGTATCCCGATGTAAGGCTTTGGGATCTAACAAGTGTTGTTTTATTCTTCCCAACTGAATTGGAACATTTCTGTCTAAATTGGAGCAGTGCTCTGCAACAATCTGTCGGCACGTGTGTGTGTGCGTGTGTGAGAGATTACAGGAGCTGCCTGGCAGAGATTTGCACGGTAATGTAAGTGCCAGCAATGAGGCCAGACTACTACAAGGCTTCAGTTTATTCTTCACCATCTACACGACTCTCATTAGCAAATAAACACATTTGTTCCGTAGCTGGAGGAGCTTTTTAATTAAATCCTTCCCTCAAAAAAAACGCATATATATAATATACACACACGCGCACACACACACACACACACGCTCTTCAGAATGGACCACAGTCCATGCAGGCGTATTCTGAAATTCTTTTTTTCTGCACTTAAAAGCACTCAGAACTGGCTGCCGATTCCGACTTTGCCTCGAACAGGAAGTTACAAAGTCGATTGAAGCAGGAATGTATTTTCCGTTGCCCACAGGGGACAAGATCGCTTTTCGATGTCTTTTTAAAACCACAGTCTTTGGAACACTGAAAGATTTGGCCAGCTGTTGCATGGCGGACAAGAGGTGAAGCGCACAAGACAAAAAAATCGTGCTCCTTCCACATGGCTGGAGCATTTAACTGGAGAGAACACAAAAAGCCTAAAAGTCTTCAGCAATAATAATTTCCAGCCTGTTCCAATCTCCGAGTCCATTTCTGTGCACTGAGGGTGTGATTCTGACTGCATCTGTTTAACACATCAAATATCCAAAATCGAATTTAAAGTGAACCTTCATTGACTGAACATTGAGGGATTGATTTCTTTCTTTCTTCATTCCTTCCTTAATTTTTTCGTTCCTTTTCTCTCTCATTCCCTAATACCTTTCTCTGCCTTTTTTATATCTGTCTTTTCTTTCTTTCTTTCCTTCTTTCTTCTGAGCATTCTTTTTTCTCTCATTCCCTTTGTCATTTCTCTGCCTTTTTGATTATCACTTTTTTTCTTTCTTCTCTCATTCCTTCCTTCCTTTATTTTTTCTGTCCTTTCTTTCTCTCTCATTCCCTATTTCCTTTATCTGCCTTTTTTATCCCTGTCTCTTTCTTTCTTTCTTTCTGTCTTTCTTTCTTTCTTTCTTCTCTCATTCCTTCCTTCCCTTATTTTTCTGTCCTTTCTGTTCTCTCTCATTCCCTTTGTCATTTCTCTGCCTTTTTGATTATCACTGTCTTTTCCTTCGTTCCTTCCCTCCATCCTTCCCTCCATTCTTTCTTTCTTTCTTTCTTTCTTTCTTTCTTTCTTTCTTTCTTTCTTTCTTTTTTCTCTCATTCCCTTTGTCCTTTCTCTGCCTTCCTTCCTTCCTTTCTTCCTTCCTTCTTGTCCCCCCTATTTGTTCATCTGCCCATCTTATACTATTCTTGTCTTTTTCTTCCTTTTTTCCTACTAGTGATGTTAGGGTAGTTTCGGGTTTTTGATTTGCTCATAATTGCTCATAATTTCTTTCTTTCAAAATCTATGATTAGGAGAAGCAGTGTCTCCCAAAAGAGTCCTTTAAGCCCCATCGCATTATAATCTTGCATATAGATTTCCTCAAAACTGTTTTATTTGGTACCAATAAAACTCCTGACGCACTGAATGCTCCCAACATCATGCTTCAATTTTGTGATATTTAATGACATTGAATTCAAATGAAATCCATTTTATTTCCAGGTTGCAACATAAGAAGAGGAGAAAAATCACAGTGCGGATATTTACAGCACTGTACATCCTGAGATAAAGATTTAAAAAATCATGAGATTTGATATTATACTAAAGGTTAATTGAAGCCTGTGCTTTGGTTCACAGATCCGAGCTGGCGAGCCAGCGGCCATCATCTCACGCGAGCTATCCGAGCAGACCAAGAACCGCATCCACTCCGGAGACATCACGTACACAGTGCGAGCTTTGGGTCAGCTGGTGGACCTGCTAGACGTCCAGCTGCGCAATCTCACACCCGGGGGCAAAGACAGCGCCGCTCGCAGTCTCAATAAGGTATCACAGCCCCGAAGCTTTTCTAAACTCATTAAAGTGCTCGAGTATGGATTATAAACACGTTTTATACAAGTATGAAATTTTGTGGGCCAGCCGCCGCACTTGATTTAGCTCTCATAGCAAGCTGTTCAACGTTTGGATACCTTCCAAGCAGGCTTCAAACCCAAAGCAGCGGCTAGTTGGAAGTGATCACATGCGGCGCTAAGATTGTTTGACAAGTATGGAGACGGGAATCCGTGACAGCTCCGACATCTCTGAGTCCAGTCAAGTTCTTCAAGTCAAGTTCTTTCAGACGAATACATATTTGCTGGCATTTACACATTTGGGTGTAGGGAAGCAATTATACTTGGCTGTGAAGTTCCGATTGCGGGATTTCAACATGCCTGAAAGTAGGAGAGTGTTGGAAACGGGTGTTTGGTGGAGAGAGATAAACAGTAGGTTTTTTTTAATGATGGTCATCCCTGCCAAGCCCGAACGATCCCTCTGCGTTCGGCTTTGCCATTCCGAGGCCAATAAAAACACTTTCAGCATAGAGGCCGACAAACTCCCGAGAATACATCCTCAAAGCTTGTTTTTCCTTTCTTTTCCTTCTGGTGCTCGGAGCAGCCAACGCAAACCGCCAGTGTGCTTCCTGTCCCATTTTGAAAGTCGATCATGATCATCATTAGCGTTATTGTAAATCATGTTTCTTTCTAACTGACGCTGTGGAAAAGGGTTCCAGAAGAAGATATACAACGTGATGTGGCATGAAAAATAACAGATGGCCTGTACGTATCTCCTTTGGACAAGAAAACCACACAAATGTCGTGTTTTTTTTACACTTTGTGTCCTACTGTATAGTCAAAGTTTTTTCAGTCTGTGATCCAAACTTGACAGTTCGAGTCGGCGGCTTCTCGATCGGTTTATAGGCTACAGCAGTCCGGACAGGTTTCTATATATACACTACTATAGCATAAATGTTTTAAAAGAAGGCTTTTATAGTTCCAGGAGAAATGGATGGAGAATTTTTTAGCTGCAGGACATCATGGGGATACTCAGGGGTTAAGTGCATTACTCACAGGGGCAGAATAGCAGCGCTCAGTGGGAACTCCATTAGTAACAGATGACTGAGGTAAGAATCACATCCAATGATGCACACGAGGGACCGAACCCACGAACCTTAGCTTTTCAGATTTCCTGAACCGTTACGGTACTGGTGAATTCTGCAGTGTGCATTCAGCCTAATCGCCAAATTCATGCAATTCTTCCAATGATGATGCATTTTGATCTGATTCCATGTTTTTGCAAATATTTCTTTGGTATATTTATACATCCTGAGAATATACAATATTTCCAAAGGAAATGATTTAGACAGTCTACTAATGTATTACAATGTGGGTTCTATTTGTGTGTAGTATGATTATGAGTGTGTGTGTGTGTGTGTGTGTGTGTAGTATGATTATTGTGTATTTGTGTGTGTGTGTAGTATGATTATGATTGTGTGTGTGTGTGTGTGTGTGTGTGTGTGCAGTATGATTGATTGTGTGTGTGTGTGTGTGTGTGTAGTATGATTGTGTGTGTGTGGTATGATTGATTGTGTGTGTGTGTGTGTGTGTGTGTGTGTGTGGTATGATTGATTGTGTGTGTGTGTGTGGTATGATTATGATGGTGTGTGTGTGTGTGTAGTATGATTATGATTGTGTGTGTGTGTATGTAGTATGATTATGATTGTGGTGTGTGTAGTATGATTATGATGGTGTGTGTGTGTGTGTTTGTGTGTGTGTGTAGTATGATTGATTGTGTGTGTGTATGTGTGTAGTATGATTATGATTGTGTGTGTGTGTATGTGGTATGATTATGATTGTGTGTGTCAATTCAGCTTCTACAGTATATCCACCAAATGAGTCCCTGTGTTTGATTGTGTGTATCGAGCGGAGGGCCTGGAACACATCGGCCCTATCCATACACCAGTCAAAACCGAAGGCTCAGACTTCAGCCTGTGAAGTTAGTTAGGTGGAAATGCTTTCACCTTCCCCCGCCAATAACAAGAAACCAAGACTTCCAGGGAAAGAAAAGTCCTTTTCTCTCTCTCTCTCTCTCTCATCATCTTGCAGGCTTGCTTCCTCAAGGTCACCCCTCTCTCTCTCCCGGCACTCCTTTTCCCTGTATAATTCGTATCATCCCAAATGTCACGCTAGCCTCTGGGTTTGTTCGTCACGCTGCGCTAGCATTATGAACGATCCCTTTGATAGCAGTGCAGTGGGTTTAGCTCACAGTTGAGTCTGCAAACCGTGAGCTCCTCGACACTTTGCAGATGAAAGGAGCGTCAGAGCTGCCAACAGTGATGCTAACAGGGAGGATAATGCAGAAGAATGGGGCCTCAGCGCAGAACAGCGGGCCTAGCTCCAGTACAAGACGACCATCATAACAGTTTAGGAGAAGATGTTAGCACGTTCTGGCAGGTAGCGACTAGACCGGCAGAGAGTTTGCCGCCGATTATTTTTGTCCAGTGCTTCTTGCGCTGCACTGCTCTGTAATTCATGTGTCAAAGATTTCCCCTTCCACTGTATTGCTCTATATATTGCTGTAACATTTTGATCTTTGATGCTGATGTATTTCTCTTTCTTCTAACATCATACTAATTTCTTCTGTCAAGCCTTTTTGCCTTACGTTCACACTAGTGAATTAACAAATGTTAAAATTTTTACTAAGTACAAAAAAACTTTCTTAATTAGATGTAAACTGGGTGTGATGTAATAAAGTGACAAATCCAAAACCATTAGCTTGAATTGGTCTTCACCATAAGCCTATGGTGCTTACGGTCTAACGTATTATTTCTTCCGGTTTCCAGGTCACTTTAGTTCACACCCAACCATGGATTTATCTCATCACAGATTTTTTTTTTATAAATATGGAAAGATAGTAGCGATACAAGTACACTATAAGGACAAAAGTATTGTGACACCTGACTTTTCCCAGGCGTATGTATTTCCTCCCCAAACTTCTCACAAACTCAGAGGCACTCACTCACAGAGGTTCTCACAAACAGAAACTCTTCTGTTATTAAAACTAAGAGACCTATTCTAGCATGACTATCCCCCTGTGCACAAAACCATCTCTATGTAGATATTGGAAAGGGAAGCTCTTGAGTGGTCTGTTATAGAGCTCTGACCCCAACCTTAGTAAACATCTCTGCACTTTTACTGCACTTCAGGTCTCCTTACCCTACATCAGCACCTGATTTTACTACCTTTGTGGCTGATTGAGCACAAATCTCTACAACCACATTCCAAAATCTAGTGAAACATCTTCCCAGAAGAGGAAGTTGAGGTTATTATAACAGCAAATGGAGACTATATATGCAATAAAATGTTCAAAAACCATATAGAATCTTACGATCAGGTGTCCACAAACCTCTGTCTATATAGTGTAGCTTGTTTTGCTAATTTATGAACGAGGCTAGCATGCCTTGTGTGTAACTAGTTAGCTTGTCGGACCATGCACATTAGCAAAAAATGACACAAGCTTAGTGTGAACGCAGGTAAGGCGCTAATAAAAAGCGGTTAATGCGAGAGGTTGTGTGCTTTTTGCTATGAAGTTCTAACGAAGTTATTCTGGCTTTTCAGCTGCAGAAAAGGGAGCGCTCCTGCCGCTTCTTTGTACAGGTATTGAAACCTTTCTCTTTGCCATTACCTCATTCTTACGCCAGTCCCTTTCTTTTACTCAGCCTCCGTCTATGTGGTACCTCATGTCTTGCCCTTCATTTATACAGAGGTCATGTTCTGTTTTGTTTGTCCCCTTTTTTTTTTTTTTTTATACCTAAACCATCCCCGATCCTTTGAGGCCTCGAATCAAAACATCACCTCATTCGCCGCAAATTGCTTTTAATAGAGCATAATCTCGAGTCAGAAAAGGCCGAGACGCCACGGCATGCATGTTAAAAAGCCCTCTCCTGCACTTCATCATGCTTTTCAGGTCTCAAAGGTTCACACTGTTTCCTGGGTGGGTTCAAAAAAAAAACAAAAAAAACTCCATCCTGCCACTGAGCTGAAAATGATGTTCATCACATTATTAACAAATTGCTGCAAATCTGCTGATGACAAAAAATGTACTTCAGACAATTTTCTAAACATTGCATGAATTCTGTAAATGACAGTCATTTTCAGCCCAACCCGAGCATTTCTGCTGCTTTTGCAATCGAAAACAAATTGAAAGCAGGAACAAACACAGGAACAGAACAGTAATTCATTTTGCACGTTCATATACATTTCTCTTTTTTTTTTTCTTTCACTGTATGCCAAATGAAATTCAGTGACTGCGGAGGAACAATTGTGTTGTGAAATTTGCTGTGTTATTATTAACTGCTACAGATAAAAAACGCTTCCATATTTTTCCTTCCATTTGTGTGAGGAAATTCGATTCGGTGCTCATTTTCTCCTGAAACCTAACAATCATTCATATGAGTTTGCTTATTAAATTGTTTATTATTATTATTATTATTATTATTATTATTATTATTATTTTAATATCTAAATTATTTATTAAAAAATCTGCATAATTATTGTGTAAAAGTGCTACATGTTGAAGTAGAGAATATCAGGGTAATAAAAATGATTAAAGATAAAATTACTTTTATTTTAAATAAAAACAGACATTAAAATTCTTAGGTTAATATTAAAGTTCTTTTTTAGTTAAACAAACACAATATAAAAAGCAAAGAGCAGGCAAACAGAAGAAAAGAAGCCCACAGCCAACTTTGTCCTGCTTGTCCTGAATCTTTAAATGTTAGAGGGTCATGACTTCGTTCAGGTCCTGACCTGTAAGAAGAAAGTTTACACACAGGCACAGAAGGAACAGGATCTTCTCAACACAAGCGTGTATTGATTGTGCTGGTCATGACTTTCTGCCCCATAAAAGTTTCAAAGTTCTTTTTTTTCCTTTTTTCTCATTTTCAATGCTGATAATGCTGACTCATCAAACCTTATTCCTCTAAAAATTCAAAAAGCTTTAGCAATAAGAATGTCTACTTAGGCTATGTCCATCTAACAGGTTTTTGTAAAAAAAATGTAGCTTTTTGAAAACACTCTCCAAAATGGATACTTTTGAAAACGCGGTTTTCGTGTTAAAGTTCGGATCGTGAAAACAGTGGCATCTTAAAAATGCTGACGAATTTTTTGTCATGTGACGGTGCCTTTCCTCACCATTGCCACAATGTTTTAAAGAGCCAGAAAGTCAATATATACAATGGGGAAATGAAG
Source organism: Silurus asotus (assembly GCA_024362625.1). Classification (NCBI taxonomy): domain Eukaryota; kingdom Metazoa; phylum Chordata; class Actinopteri; order Siluriformes; family Siluridae; genus Silurus; species Silurus asotus. The sequence goes on from MU551700.1 coordinate 1,474,280, forward strand.
CGTTTAACGCTTTAATCATGTGCAGTACACGTATGTACACGTTTTTAAACATTTCAGTGAGGAAAAACAGACATAACCTTTGAAAAAAAGCACTCCAGCTTCTTTAGCACCTTAGCAGGCGAAGAAAAAATTAATAAATAATAATAATAGTAATAAAAATCATTAATTATATTTATTATAATTATTATTATTATAGCTAAAAAAATAATTCAAGGTTTAAACATGAACCTGAAAAAAACACCGTTTCTCTGTGGCCTTGCAAGTTTGGACTCTTCTTTTGAAATTTTTACAAAGGCTTTTAAATGATGGCTAGCCAATCACATCACGTTTTTCTCATTCACATTCTGAGACGATTTATAGTTACAATTACACAACTATTGGGAGGTGGAAAAACACCTGAAAACTCTGAGGGAACCTGAGAATGAGGAACTCCATACAGACAATGACTGTATAAGTCTGTAGAAAGGACATTACTCATAATCTAACAGTCCAGTGCTCATGTTAGTTCTCACTCTCCAGTGTTCTGTGTTGTTTAAAGATTATAATCACACTCTTGATGTCACCCAAATGAGGATGGGTTCCCCTTTTGAGTCTGGTTCCTCCTAAGGTTTCTTCCTCATAACATCTAAGGGAGTTTTTCCTTGCAACGTTCGCTACGGCTGCTCATCAGGGATAAATACACACCGTTCACCTTAACTGTTAAATTCTGTAAAGCTGCTTTGAGACAATGTCCGTTGTGAAAAGTGCGATAGAAATAAAGTTGACTTAACAGACAGTAATCAGAGCTCAGGAATTAACCAGGAACCTCATATGTGTGATTATACTATAATGATTTTGAGGTGTTATTGTACTGAGAAACGAATTGAAAGCCTTGTTTGAGAGATGTTGTAGTGAAGTGCTGGGTATGAATGATTCCGGAACAAAAGCTGTGCAATGAGGTTGTGAGTAGTTTACACGAAGCTCATTAACACGTGTAGTTTTCTTTTGATGTTATAATAAACGTGATGGCAGAGATCTGTAGGTGTCAGAGCTCTATAGCAGGCTACTTAAGATCTTCCACTCCAACCAATGTAAACCATTTCTTTATGGCTACAGACAGTAATCAGAGCTCAGGAATTAACCAGGAACCTCATATGTGTGATTATACTATAATGATTTTGAGGTGTTATTGTACTGAGAAACGAATTGAAAGCCTTGTTTGAGAGATGTTGTAGTGAAGTGCTGGGTATGAATGATTCCGGAACAAAAGCTGTGCAATGAGGTTGTGAGTAGTTTACACGAAGCTCATTAACACGTGTAGTTTTCTTTTGATGTTATAATAAACGTGATGGCAGAGATCTGTAGGTGTCAGAGCTCTATAGCAGGCTACTTAAGATCTTCCACTCCAACCAATGTAAACTATTTCTTTATGGCTCGTGGGGTATCCTAGGAAGATTGGATGCTAGGGAAGGGAAATTGAATGCAACCACATCCACATACATTCTGTACAATTGTGTGTCTGCAGATTCAGTGGTCACAGTTTGAGGAAAAAACACGTGGCTGGAAAAACGAGGTGTCCCAATTTTTTTATTCATAGGGTATAGTGTGTAATTTATCAAAAATGGTAATGTTATATTATATCAAGTAGCTTAATTCATGCTAAGTATAAATGAACATCCAAATGTGCTGGTGTCCCATTCGGGGTATTGTATGTTCCCATCTGCCGTTCAATCTTTGAGATTTTGTTCCTAGTGTTTTTACAAGAAGCCATATAAATAAGATTTCTGTAAAATTCACAGAGATTCAGCTGAACAATGCCGGCGCCCCCAGAGAGGTCACCAGGTCTAAAGCTTTTGCTCCAATCAGTTGCACCATTCTGATAGCTGCGCTCTCTACATCTCCGTACCCAACGCTGTTTTTTTTTTTTTTTTTTGCACCTCAATCAGTTGCATCATGCCTGCTAGTCTTACTAAAAACAAAAAAAGTTTGAGCCCATATGGTCCTTTCAAGGATGATATTTCAAGCAGCTGACTATTGTCAACAACACTGTAATGACAAGCTACACCCACGTGCAAAAAAAAATACTGATCGTCGTACATGAAGACAGCCTTTGCAGTGCTGAGCTTTGCTTCACATGGAGTGTGAGGTGCTGTCCATAAATACATGATGTGAAGAAGGATGTCTGAGGATGCGAACAGTGCAGGCAGCACAGGCCGATGAATTATTGATTGACTGCAACAACATCTATATTTCACAGCCACTGCAGATAGCACATGCACAGCCGACAGAGATTTTCTTCACAAAAAAAGTGGGCTGTATTTATAATAATGATTTGGTTTAATGTGTGAAAGCATGAATTCACTTAGAAAAGACTTCAGTTCTGACAAGCTGACAGTTAAACCAATGTTGTTTTTTTTAGACAGTAGATATAAGTGCATTTTTTTGGTACATGCAGAGTTATATATCATTCTCAGGAGAAATATAAGAAGAAAAACTATGACTATGCAAATTAGTATACAATTTGTGCAGGTGTAAAAGCGTGTAAGGCGGCTTGAAAACTGATTGACTAAAGCAGAGTTCTAGCAGGAAAAGAGCTCCAAAGTCGGCTACAGTGTCTGTTTTTAGTAGCCTCTGTTGATTTTAAAGATATTGAAAACCCGTTTTAACTGCTATCATGGCTGTGCAGGTGTTCTGCTCAATGCAATCTACAGCGATCAGGCTATCGGATGAAACATTATAATCATGCGACCATTGCAATGTTACGACGGCATGTTACAGCCAATATGGGATTTTAACCGAAAGGAATTGGAAGGAGACGAGCAGGAGGATTAAAACTCCAGGATTTTTAAGTTTAAAACGGAATATTGAGAGAAAAGGCACATTCATGAGGAAAAAAAACATCACATATTTATGAAAAGACAGAATAGAAATACTCAAGTTTAAAACTCTGGTGATAAATGAGCTAAAATTGCTCTATTTCTTTGTTGCTTAATTCAAGGGAAAAGTAAAATTTGATTAAATGTTTCACTTGCAAAACAAGTGACGTCTGCTCAATCTTAAAGTGTATATGCGGTTTTCTTCCTTGGTAGAAGAATCTAGAATCGAGTAGAGGAATCTAGAATCGGGTAGAAGAATCTAGCATAAGGTAGAATAATCTAGTAACGGGTAGAGGAATATAGCAGGAGGTAGAAGAATCTACACTCAGGTAGAAGAATCTAGCATGAGGTAGAGGAATCTACACTGAGGTAGAAGAATCTAGCATGAGGTAGAGGAATCTAGAATTGGGTAGAAGAATCTAGCATGAGGTAAAGGAATCTAGAAACGGGTCAAATAATCTAGAATCGGGTAGAAGAATCTTGAATCAGGTAGAAGAGTCTAGCATGAGGTAGAAGAATCTAGAATCAGGTAGAAGAGTCTAGCATGAGGTAGAAGAATCTAGAATCCGAATCAGGCTTTCTTCCTTGGTAGAAAATAAATTTTATTTCTCGTAATGTGTGAGGTTTTTTTCTTGTAATCTGCTGTTTTAACTTTGAACCAAGCAATTTTTTTTTCTCTCAAAAATTTTAACTTGAAAATTGAAATTCTCTGAATAAATCCCATATTGGTCCTAATACGCCGTCGTACAATGTACATTTTACCTTGAATTAAATCGCAATGTTTGGGTCCCCTGGTGTTCATACAGTGCAACTGCGATAAATGCATAATTAATAGAATGCTGATATCCAAGGTGAAAATGTGTCAGGGCTCAGTGTTTGCAGAATGAACTTTTCTCTCACATAAGGCGACCCTCTGTCTCTCTATTAAACATAATCTTTATATACCATGAATATGTTTCATCATATTACTTAGATTGTAAGAAAGATGCTCTAGATCCTCCTCTTGATATTTGCACAGAGCACAGTTTGCAGTCTGCTTTGCTTTTATTGCCATCATTAATAGTGAAATATGGCCAGATTGTCGTCATTTGGAGTCGTCTGTTCATTAGCACGACAGCTTACACTTAGCTTTTGTCACATATGCATCACATGACACTGGATGCTGGAATGGGAGCAGTTTATATTTCTGAGTGCAGAATCTATGCAACCCTACTCGCAGTAATTCCTATATCGCTAGCCGCTAAGCTCTGACACAGTGTATAAACACATCAGTTTGCTGTCAGCAAGATGGTTTATTTCACATGGGTGGTCAGGGACAGTTAATTGCCTGGGTACAAATGATTGTCAGCACGCTCTGCGCAGACGGCGCATGCGTCACTTTGTTCACCTGACTAGCCTGTGCTGCATCACTAGTTTGACTGTGCTGGATTAAAGAGAGGGAATTACAAAGAAACGGAGAGAAATGATAGAGCAGCAGCTGCTGGGTGTGTAAACAGAGGCATTGATTGCGGCAGGGTGAGAGCGCCGGGACGGTAATTGATTAGGGGAACGGGAGTGTTTTCTCCGCTCTTCACCACAAGCACGAGAGTCTCGCCTGCAAATCTGAACTCGCCAAGAAAACACTTCACAGCACACCTTTTTTTCCCCTTCCTGTCAATTCCGGCGATGCAGCCTCACATTCAGTCCTAAACACGTGTACGAAAAAAAAAAATAAATCTGACAGTTTTGATGTCAGAGGCCAAAACAGAGAGAGTTTGACACAAAATAAGTCAAGACAGAGGCGGTTGTGTTTATGTTTACAGTATACATATCCTCACACGGAGCTCACACAGGTTATGGTCGAAGAGTACCATTAAGCTAAAACCCTGTTATAGAGGAGATAGTGTAGGAGGAATAAAACATCCAGCATAAAACTGCTTCTTTATACATTCACAGCATTTTTGTGACATTTGGCGTAAGGGTGAACCGGCAAAGCGAGTGGTAGTTATATAAAAAATACAACAAAAAGCTTTTAGCTTAAATAAATATATCATGGTAGTTGATTCTGACCTTATGTAGCTTTAACTTATTAATATGATGTATATACTGTATATATTTCACTATATATATATACATACAGTGGGTAGGGAAAGTATTCAGACCCCCTTATATTTTCACTCTTTGTTATATTGCAGCCATTTGCTAATATCATTTAAGTTCATTTCTTTTTTTACTCATTAATGTACACATAGCACCCCATATTGACGGACCCTTTGCTGTGACACTCATATATTTAACTCAGGTTCTATACATTCGGATCATTCTTGAGATGGTTCTACGCCGTCATTTAAATCCAGCTGTGTTTGATTATACTGATTGGACTTGATTAGGAAAACCACACACCTGTCTATATAAGACCTTACAGATCACAATGCATGTCGGAGTAAATGAGAATCATGATGTCAAAGGAACTGCCTGAAGAGCTCAGAGACAGAATTGTGGCAAGGCACAGATCTGTAGAAGGTTACAAAAAAAATTCTGCTTCACCTAAGGTTCCTAAGAGCACAGTGGCCTCCATAATCCTTAAATAGAAGACGTTTGGGATGACCAGAATCCTTCCTAAAGCTGGCTGTCCAGCCAAACTGAGCTATCAGGGGAGAAGAGCCTTGGTGAGAGAGGTAAAGAAGAACCCAAAGATCACTGTGGCTGAGCTCCAGAGATGCAGTTGGAGAATAGGATAAAGTTGTAGAAAGTCAACCATCACTGCAGCCCATTACCAGTTGGGGTTTTATGGCAGAATGGCCTGACGGAAGCCTCTCCTTAGTGCAAGACACATGAAAGCCCGCATGAAAGACACCTGAAGGACTCCAAGATGGTGAGAAATAAGATTCTCTGGTCTGATGAGACCAAGATAGAACTTTTTGGCCTTAATTCTAAGCGGTATGTGTGGGGAGAACCAGGCACTGCTCATCACCTGTCTAATACAGTCCCAACAGTGAAGCATGGTGGTGGCAGCATCATGCTGTGGGGGTGTTTTTCAGCTGCAGGGCAGGACAACTGGTTGCAATCAAGGGAAAGATTAATGTGGCCAAGTACAGGGATATCCTGGACGAAAACCTTCTCCAGAGTGCTCTGAACCTCAAAATGGGCCAAAGGTTTACCTTCCAACAAGACAATGACCCTAATCATACAGCTAAAATAACGAAGGAGTGGCTTTTACAACAACTCCGTGACTGTTCTTGAATGGCCCAGCCAGAGCCCTGACTTAAACCCAATTGAGCGTCTCTGGAGAGACCTAAAAATGGCTGTCCACCAATGTTTACCATCCAACTTGACATAACCGTAGAGGATCTGCAAGGAGGAATGGCAGAGGATCCCCAAATCCAGGTGTGAAAAACTTCTTGCATCTTTGAAAGAGGATCCCAGCAACAACCTGTGCAGCTCCGGTGAATTCCATGCCCAGGAGTATTAACTTCTTCCTGGAGTGTAAGTTTTGATTAGAGTTTCTATCCAATTAGATTTAAACTGTCACCTCACGTGTTGCCGGGGTCAAAGGGAACTGCCGTAAGCCCTTCGCAGTCAGCACTGTGGGCCCTTGTAGCATAAATCGGCTAGCATCTTGTAGCATCTAACGTTGGCATTTTCATATCCTTTGAATTAATGGTCAGAGTGCACTAGTCAGAAACAATAGAGAAATTTGGTCTGGAATGTCTTTGTGTGTGTGTGTGTGTGTGTGTGTGTGTGTGTGTTTGGACATTTTCAAAAGGTTTCTTCATTTCTTTACTTGTTTTTCTAGATATTTCTTTCTTTCTGTAAGTGTAATGGTGTCTCTCTGATCTTTGAATCTCCTTAAACCCAAAGCTGGAAATGTGTCTCAAACACTTAATAACAATGTGCAGCGCACAAACACACACACACCAAACACACACACACACACACACGCATTTACACATATGAACACAGCAATGCTAAACTCCGAAGCACGTGTGTGCGCAGCGTCCTTCACACTGATAAAGCTTGTTCCTCTCGGTTCCTCTCATATCATATTAGGATGCAACCCTGGAGACAAATGTGCTTTTAGGTCACGTGGCAGAACATTGGCTTCGACATACGGCGTGCGGAGCGTGCGCGAGAAACCAATTACAAAAAGCGCTCAGCCGTTCTGCATGCTCCGTCTCTGCTAAGTACGAGCTCACTCTATTCAAACGGGTGCATTTATGTGGAAAGTAATTCCACATAAAGTAATCTTCCTTTCTATTACTAATACACTATCATATCTGAAAATCCCAGATTATTGAGAAAGGGCTCATTTGCAATGCAAATGTAGCTTTTTCTCAGATCATTTAGGATTTTTTTTTTATTATTCGTTTGCATGCAAGGCTTTGAATATCATCAAGGTTTGTTCTTGGTTTACGGAATTACAAGAACAGCAAGGAAACGCTTTCAAGCACCGTTTACCGTAGGAGCAAATTTTTTTCTGCTTGTTTGCTAACAATGAGCCGAATTTAAGCGGTGGGTTTTGATGTACAAATGTTTTTCAGCTACACTTTTTACAGACAAAAGTTTGTGGACACACTTTTTGAACATCAGATTCCACAGTTGGTTTTCATTCGCTGTTATAGTAACCTCCACTCTTCTTGAAGTAAAGAAGTTCCACTAGGTGTGATTGGTGCCAGACACTGATGTAGGGTGAGGAGGCCTGGGCTGCATCAGCATTCCAAAACAACTTGAATGATTTAAAATGGATTAAAGTTTGAAGCTCTATATTAAGCCACTCAACATCTTCCACTTCAACCCATGCCTTCAAACCCTATCTTCATGTGTTTCTTTGTTAATGGAGGCATACACTTGTATTAAATGTCTTTGGATGTAGCATTCAATCTTCAGATTCGGTTGAACTTGGAGACCCATCTCTATGAAGATATGGTGTATATTGGTTGGAGTGGAAGATCTGGAGTGGCCTGCTATAGGATGGGATGTTCAAAAAGCTAGATCTTATGGTCAGGTCTACACAATCTTTTGACTATACAATACAAGACACCTCCTCAGTAGTTATTTCACCTTTCCTTTAAAATTGACAAACATCTTTCTGACAGATGACATCTGTTGATATAAAGCTTTGTAAATGTTATAAATGCTGATGGGATTTATCATAAATCGCTTATGCAGGAACTTTATGAAGCAGAGTGTCAAATCAAGTTTGTCAAGTCTGTATTTCTATTGCGCTTTTCACAACAGACATTGTCTCAAAGCAGCTTTACAGAATTTAACAGTTAAGGTGAACGGTGTGTATTTATCCCTGATGAGCAGCCATGGTGACTGTGGCAAGGAAAAACTCCCTTAGATGTTATGAGGAAGAAACCTTGAGAGGAACCAGACTCAAAAGGGGAACCCATCCTCATTTGGGTGACATCAAGAGTGTGATTATTGTCTTCAAACAACACAGAACACTGGAGAGTGAGAACTAACATGAGCACTGGAATGTAAGATTATGAGTAATGTTCTTTCTACAGTCTTATACACTCATTTGAGGTTACGGAACCAGGAGCTACTGAGCAACTCATAAAATCGCTCAACATTTTCGATCATCACAGATCCAACACCAGCTTCTCCATGCCAGAGCCTTTAAACACTCAAAGAGGACCAGTGTCCGAACTCTACATGAGGTAGAATCTAATTGGCACTGGTACGTCGTTAGATGGTTTGGGATGTTTGGGGCGTCGGCATCTATTCTTTAAAGGTCCACGGTCTTCATGAGGTGGGAGGTGACTGGAGCTGGAGCAACCTCAGGATGCCTCGGGATGGGTAGAGAAAGAGAAGCAGTGGAGAGGAATTAGCGTAGCTGCTGTTCATGATATTAACAAGCACATGTTGATCATGTGCATGTGATCAGATGTTCTGGAGCACAAGGTTATGACGTGTGTTATGTGTTGGCTTTGCTAAAAAGATAAGATTTTATTCTACACTTAAACTGGGTGAGTGTGTCTGAACCCCGAACACTATCAGGAAGACTATTCCAAAGTTAAGGAGCTAAATGTGAGAATGTTCTACCACCTTTAGAGGACTTTGCTATTCTAGGAACTACTAGAAGTTCAGAGTTTTGAGATCATAAGGAGCGTGACGGATTGTAGCGTGTTAGAAGACTGGATAGATAATTAAGAGCTAAACCATTTAGTGTTTTGTAGGTAAGTAGCAGCAGTAGTTTGTAGTCGATTCGAAACTTAACAGGTAGCCAGTGTAGGGATGAGAAGATCGGAGTTATATGATCATATATTGTCGACCTTGTGAGAACTGCTGCATTCTGGATAAACTGTAGCTTGTATATTAATGATGCAGGACAAACACCTAGTAATGCATTACAATGGCATGGATGAGCTTCTCTGCATCAGATATAGACAACATATTTCTTAGCCTAGCAATATTTTTAAGGTGGAAGAAGCATGTTTTTGTAATATGGTTGATATGATTTTTTAAATACAAGTTGTGTCACCCGATGTTTTTAGATGAAATAAAGATAAAAAATAAGTTTTTAGACAGATACCAGTCCCTCAAAAGCAGCCTCGACTCGAGTGATCTGACACAAAAGCATAATGGTAGCACTATTCGGCTATCATTGAACCTGTGACAACCTCAGGCCTGTGTCTATGTGAAGAACTCGCTCAGGCTGAAGTGGCTTGGCCTGGTGCTGATCTGAGGTCAGGCGCTAATCTGCTTGTGTGTGGAGGGATGCGCAGGATCAGACGTGTAATCCCTTATAGCGGCGCAAGCTTCCTCAGGCTGGCCTAAACCACGGCAGCCTAGGAAAAAGAGCTTAGCATCCAGACAGGCTTCGTGGGGGATGAAGGGAAATGAGTTAAACCAGGATAAGGAAACCAGGCTAAACAAAAGAATCAACACCCTGACTCCATTTGAGGGCTGTAGAGCAGATTCAACTGTTTTCTTCGAATGAAGCGCATCAATAAAGACTGATTTCTGCTACCTTCTCCAGTGCAATGATTATTTTCATTTCATTTTTCCTGTGACAGAAAACATACAGACCCTAAAAAGTCACTGTAGACCCCATACGTAAATGCGAAATAAACATCCCTTTACAAAAACTTGTAAATATTTATATGTATTTGTAGGAGAGCAAATTCAGGGGAAGGAAGACCAGTAGGGCGGCGACCGGTTTTGACCGAATCAGGTCTCTATATTGTTTATTTATTATTTATCTCGGGGTCTATCTCACTAGAAGCACCCTTCTCTCACTCCTCTTATCATCCCCCTCTTCTTACCACTTTTCTCCCCCGGCCTTGCCCTCCATTCACAAATCGGCGCTCGGACACGCCCCCGCTGCCACAGTATTTGCATTTTTTTTATTTGATCTGATTATTATTGTTGTTTGTTCTTGTTTTTTTGTTTTTTTTTATTTGTTGTAGTGGTAAATCCAGCACTCAGGTCCCTCTACAAGTGCAAGTGCAACAAGTGCATTGTTACAAACATAGGTTTTGTAGTACAGTCGGTAAAACTGTTAGATAATCGACACCTGATCAGATTTGAGAGTTGACAGCGGAATGTACCAAGCGCTCATTTTCAAAAACACTTCCTTTCTCATTCTTTCCAGCCAGATCCCTCACAATCCCTCACATCAGAAGCGCCCATTTCCCCATCTGCCTCCGAATCCGATGAGGCAAGGTTCACAAATTATTGCATGATTCTTCTGATTACGTGCAGGAAAAGACAGACAGACACGCAGATGGGCAGACAGACGGTTGTTTCTTTCCTTTCCTTTGTTTTTTTTTTCCTCCATTCGATTTCTCATCCCTGCTGTTTAAAAAGCTCATTCTCTTTCATTGCCCATTGATCAAAAGCCAGCGTATCCCTCGGGTTCACTGTCTGCTCCGGCAGCACCCAGCATTAGATCTGGTCTTTTCTTCCTCTGAAGGGTCTGACGATGTTCTCTCACACATGTGTTGCCTTGCATTTACGATCAAATGTAGCTTTCCCTGCTTTGAAAATCCAGCGGATGTAAACTCTAGCCCTGAGCATGTGGGCTTTGAAGTGGGTAAAAATTAGAAAGTTGACTTAAAGATGCGAGTGAGTGCTGTCAGTTCTTTAAATTCTTTTCTTTCCCGCTTTATGTTCTTTCCTTCGAGAAATGTCTGAAAGCGTTAGAGATTTTTTATTTATTTTTTAACCATAAAAGCTGAAACTTCTCCATATTTACAAGTATTTCCTTAATCGTTTTTTTTCTCCCCTATTAGTATTCTTGTCATGTTTTGCCATTGGCAATTTAAATCTTTAATTGGTCTGGATTCTCAGTCTCAGCACTGTGTCGGGCTTCTTGTCAGGGGGAGTACGAAGTGAGCAGGCCTCAGTAATAGAGGTTAAACAATATTAATAGGCAATGAATCAATCTGCTGAGGGCAGGTACTTCGGTGTCCAACAACAACCTGCACTGTGCAGACATCAAGTACCTGATCTGAATATGGAGATTTGAGTTTATGCGATAAAGACAAATTAGATGCTGAGCAGTGGAACTGAGGAAAATTTTTAATACAAATCCTTGCTGTAAGGTTGCATTTGGCATTTCGATGATAAAGTTAGTGCATAAACTTTATCACTGGGGAAACTTTAGTCTCCAGTGATTTTATTTTTGGTGTAATATTAAATACAGTTCAAGTTCTCCAAACGTACAGGCTGTTTTTATGAGAATCTTCCAGACCATCCAGGATAAACAAAAAATAAATGGCTTCAAATTAGTCAACACTGGCATTCCATTTAGACTTGAAATCTGCAACTGTTTAAATGTTCATATATTTTAATAGATTAATTAAAAGTACACAAAAACATTAGGGTCAGACCTGGGCAACTGCAACTGTCAATTTGACTTTACCACATAAACTGAAATCTCCATGAAGCCATGGTTTGCATGGGTTGGAGTGGAAGATCTTGACCAGCTCAATTCTGTAAAAAATCTTTGGGATTCATTGGAACTTTGAGCAAATGGAGACTAAATTTGTAACGGGATGTAGGTGGCCACAAACTTTGGTCCATATAGTGTTAAAAGTCAGATAGAAGTAGTTTGAAAAGTTTGAGGTGGTATATTTGTATATGTTTGATTGGATTTCATGTTTCGCCCATTTACAGTGCAAACTCGAGTTTCCTTTTGATAGTTCCTTTTTGAAGGGGAATAGTACATGTACTGTAAACTCAACAAAAAACATCTTCAAACATTTTTATGTCATTTATCAGTACAAACTCTGTTTTGAAATGTTACTCCGAACTTTCGAGCCACTCGCGGCTTCTCGCCAACTATCAGATTCACACGAGTTACTCTCAGTCCGGTTCCAATTAAAAAGTCACGAACTATCGAGGTCACGAGTGTCAATGTCACGAGTATCGAGGTTCCGCTGTAAATCGTGGAACAATACAGGAAAACATCATTTTGTTCTTAACACCACTTCATTACATTGTGAACTGAAGTGAGACTTACCAATAAAGCATCTACTAGTAGTGATAGGTTTACAGAAAGGCCTGTTTCCCCCTGGGCCAGGAGGGAAGTAAGAAAGCTAAAAGCTAACCTATCCTGACACACGCTAGCGGCATCGAACCGCCACGCTGTGTCTCGAGCGTCATTACTAAACCTCTGAGCACGCTGCATATGGCTGTTTTGTTTAGGATTAGTGGGATGCCAGCGCTAACATGGTGCTCTTCCCCTAGGCGATGGTGGAGACGGTGAATAACCTGCTGCAGCCTCAGGCACACACGGCCTGGAGAGCGTTGTCAGCAGGAGAGCAGTTGCGCGCCGCCACCATGCTGCTGGACACGGTGGAGCAGGGGGCTTTCGTGCTGGCTGACAATCTGCTCAAAACCGACGTTGTCCAGGAAAACACCAACAACATCCGTAAGTCCACGCAAATCACATGAGTCTGTGGAGTATCACATTTTTATTAGGACTTTACAAAATGGTGCGTAAATCTAAAAAATTAAAAAAATTCAGTGCAAAAGTTTCTCTCACCTAATATTTTTGGGGCAAGAAATGCAACATTTTGCTTAATTTATCTACTAAACACAGAATCCCAGAAGGTTCCAAATGCAATGTGGGTGAATAATAATAATAAAAGGAAATTACAGTCCAAAACTTGACAAACCACAGAAAAAAAAAAAGGAAACTTTATAGGGTTTATAACGATATTAGTCTACATTATTTTTCACTCTAAACAAGATCATTGTAACAATCACCTAAATGTTTTTTTTCATGAAAAAACCTACGCATTAACTGTAGAAATTTGAAGGTTTCATTCCTTCGAAAATTATTCACCCTCATCTGTCTATAAAATAAGCAGCAGTTTTATATATATATATATATATACACACACACAATATAACAGTTATACCATTATAGCATTAGCAGTGTGTTGAAGGTAACAGACCTTACAAGTCTAGTTTACTGTATATATTCACTTTTTGGGTCAGGTTTGTTTTTTTATGTAAATTCTTTCCTATATAAAATGGTAAAAAAAGAACAAGTTGAAACCATGTAACTTCTCTAAATGTGCTGTAAGAAATGATTCATGCCACTTATCCATCAGCAGCCTGCCTGCTTCTAACATTTTACTGATTTGCTTGATGGAGCATTTTTACAAAGTTGTCCACATCTTGATTTTCGGGCTGTTTATTGGATCGCACGTCTCGTGCTCAACGGCGGTCATGTAGATACTTTTAAATATAGAAATAACTCACTTGACAGCCTGTCACACTTTTTTTTATTGTATTTCTAAAAATTAGAAAGCAGTGCTGTGTCCCACTGAGTCCAAAGATGTCCAGATGGCTCAGTGGATTAAACGTCTACACCTGTTGTGGGTATGAACCTCAGTTCGTACCTGTCGCAGGTGTGGTGTGGTGTAGTATCGGGACTCAGGTGGGACTGTGAAATCCTGAATAAATAAGAGAAGTGTCCAAACTAGTACCAGTGAGTTTAGAGATGTTTACGTTTTACCAACGAGCCACATTATTTTACACTCGAAATGAGTTTAATTTCTGCTTCAGATGACCTGAGAGTCTTTAGACATCAGATTCTGTTAGAATAGATAAACAAAAAGATAAATCGAAAAAAAAAAAATGCTTATTTCTTGGCGCATGTACAGCACGGTGAAATTCTTACTTCGCATATACCACCAATGTTCGGAGCTGGGGTCAGAGTGCAGGGTCAGCCATGATACAGCACCCCAAGAGCACATAGGGTTAAGGGTCTTACTCAGGGGCCTCAAGAGTGTCGATACTGGGCCCTATTATTTTTATTAATATTTAATATTTCCTTGAAATGTAAAAGCACACCTTTTCTCTTCGGAACATGCAGTCCGATTACTGAAATCTTTATCAGGTGTCAGATAATCGTACCCAAGGGTTTTTGAGCCTCGGGCCACATTCATTTTCACTTCTTTGCTACAGTGTGTATTCTGGACGAGCATATTATTGGCTAGCTCGGCGCAGTCCCAGAGGCATTCACTGCACGGATACCGTCTGAAGCAACTCTCTCACTCTCTCTCTATGTCTAATTTATTTCATCATGAAAGTGTGTAGGGGTTCGGTGCCGCCCGTGTATCTGCTCGAGGTACCAGGCGAGTTTAAAGGTGAATGTTATATGTACGTTTTTTGTCATCAGTTCTCAAAGTGACCTGCATCGCAACACGGCTGCCCGTGTAGGAACGAGATAATGAGCAGTTTTTCAGTCGAATCCACGGCGCATGATATTCAGCATCCTTTTCCATACGTTTTCGAAGCCACCCCCATGTTTTCGGTAAAACCCCACATCTGTTTTATAGAGAGAAACTCGGCATTCGGGCGATTCAGGACGCTCCTGCTTTATGCGCGCACATGCCACGCTGTGTATTTCTCCGAGGCTGGAGATTACATGTGGCGTGGCGCGGTTAAGAAGTGTTGCGTATACGCGAGAATGGATTTGCTGATACGGTGCATCTCCTTCCTCCAAAACACAAGGATTAAGTTCGAAACCGGCTGCCATGGCAACTCTGAAATGTAGGTCTCTCTTGCTATGCTGGAGAAGCGAGCATTTTGGGAATTAATAAAATGGAATTTATTGTGTCTGGCACCCAATTTATCTTGATATTAAGGGATTCAGGGCGGTGAGAGAGAGAGAGGGAGAGAGAGAGAAAGAGCGTGGGAGACAGACAGAGAGAAAGAGAGAGAGAGCTAAAGAGAGAGAGAGAGAGCGCTGGAGACACTCTCAACAAGCTCCTTTATGGTGCTGGTTTTATGCCCTTCATGCTGCGCTGAGATTAATCAGGCAGGTTTGACACGTTTAGCACACCTCCAGCTCCTGTTTGATACACTTAGTTTGCAGTGTTATAAGGTTTGTTTGGCCTACTTGTCCCCTGAGTCACCCACCTGGCACACTGGATTCAGAGCAGAGATAACAGTAAAACAATGCTCATTGTGATATTTTGTGATATCAGAAGTTCTGGGCTCAAAATGGGACCCCTAGAAGGCAAAGGCCCTAATGCTATTTGAATTATAAATGGAGTCCGTAATAAAGAGCGCTGCGATGATCCAGAGTTCCCATTAAAGAACTGGAATCTGTTGCAAAGTCAGCCCAAACTTCTATACTCAGCTATAGTGGGTCCGTGGAAACAGAGTCACAATGCACTATTAAAAATCAAGTGCGTAGTAAAGTTAGGGATCCAAAAAGGAGACCATTCCCAAACGCTGATCCAAGTTGAAGTATGTAGCAAAGTGACCCCCGATGGTAATCCAATCCAAAACACATTCCATCGTAAAGTGAGCTCCAGTACTTAACTACTCCAAAATGTCCTTGGAGTTTATAAGCGAAATGAGGTCCTTACTATGCTGCTCCAAACTGCGGTCTATAGCAAAATCAGGTTTGATGGTATTCTGATCCAGAACCGGTACAAAGTGAGCTTATGTGTGCTCTTTAAACTCAGTCCCGGTGCTATTCGAATATAAAATGCGGTAAAGCGCACTTCAATGTTAGAGACCCAACATGTCCATGAAGTATGGAATGATATTTGAATCATTGTGTATTAATCATAGCGATTGTTTTCCACTAGTATTTCTTTTAGTTTTTCTTTTATTTATTAGGATTTCGATTATTTCTTCTGGCTCAATCTTCCCTACGTATATTATGCCGAAATTGAAGTCTCTAGCAATAATGAATCTAGCCTCATTCTAATCATAAGGTGGATCAAAGAAAAAAAAAGCCTTAATCCTCAGCTACTTAAAATTATACTCCACAGCTATACTAATCCAAATTGAAGTCTATAGGAAAGAAGTCTCTAATGCTGATTTTAATCCTGAATAGATTTTACTGTGCTTTTCTGATGCAAAGTGGAAGCTGTAGCATCGTGATCTCGCAGTGCTGCAAAATCAGGTGCATGCCAGGTTCATACTGTAACTCAGTGAAAAAATGCCTATGTTCTTAAAAAAAAAATAAAAAAAATGGAGATGGAGTTATGATTATCCAAAATCATGAGAGCATGTTGGAAAGTGAGCGGTATTTAGTCCCAAACTGGAATGTGCAGTACTGATATATATATTATATTCTGATTCGAAATCAGTCGTACATCAACGAATGCCAATGTCATGCTGATCCAAGTTTAAAAGCAAGAGTCCCATTGACATAATGACATAAAAGGACACATTAAAAGTGCTGTGATCATCAAAAGTGGAGACATCTCCAGTGCCATGTTGACTCAAAGTAGAATCCATGTCAAGGTGAACTCCAATGTCATGCAGATCCAAATTTAAGTCCACTGTGACATGCCTTCTGAACAAGTTCACTGACCCTCGACTGCAAGTCTCAAAATCCAGTAGCCTTCAAATAAATTCCCCTCATTCCAATCTGATTGAAGGACAGAGCCCCATTTTTGTGGTTTCAAATGTAGTGTATTGCAGCAATGCAGTAAATTTATAAAGGGTACACTGTACACAGTACACTGGGATATAAAACAAAGGATCAAAAAGATGTTTCCCCTGGTGGTTGAAGCGAAGGTAAAGCACCTCGGAGAGATCTGGCACGCCGTATTCCTATTCTCGGAGACACATGGCTTTTGATCCTGCGCTTTTCGGGAGCACGTCCTGTCTCATAAAATAGTAAGCAGATTTGCTGAGATTAGCGTGTTATTTTCAGCGTCTCTGACAATGCTCCGTGCGCAGCGAATCATGAGACCTTAAGGTTTTCGGGAATGAAGAGTACTCCTGTTAGTCAGCGGCCCACTCGCCCCCTGCCGATTCCACTTTACCTTCGTATTCGTTGTCATATCGGTGAATACAAAACAAAAACCTGTGAATAAAACGGCAGAAATCGGCGCCGTCCTGGAGACGTGCAAGATCGTCGGTGTGTGTGTGTGTGCGAAACATACTACGGTTTATTGCATTGCAGAAAAGTATCCTGAGTAACACGTGTGATTGCGCTACCACGTTTTCCCCGTAGCAACAATTCCATCAATTACACTAATAGGTCAGGAATATCTCGATGAAATATGTAAGCCACTGGGCATTCTTTTTTGTTGGTAAACATTAAAACATTATTATCTATTCATTATTTAATTTCTAAAAGAACCAGCGAGCAGATGATGCAACGGTAGCCGGCATTGTTGCAAGCCTGTAATTATGACCCTGAAGGATTTTCGACCCTGTTTGTTTAATGACCAGAGCTAATAACTTGTTCCTGTTTGGTTGTGTGCTTTTGTTTATCTCCTGCAGAGCTGGAGGTGGCTCGGATGAGCACAGATGGCAACCTCCCAGATCTGAAGTTTCCTCAGACTGGAGACCAAAGCAACTCCATCCACCTGTCTGCCAACACCCTTAAACAACATGGCAGGAACGGTAGGTCACCTACAGCTGTCTAGGCTTATATCATTAAAGCAACCTGTCAACTTGTTTGAGCTTCATACTGCTAAATATATTGACTTCATCTTTAATTTTCAAGGAATTAACTATTAAGAGATTGTGTAGATATTTGGCACTTGACAAGTTCCTGAACTGGATATTTAGTACCTGAACGCCTACAATTTTGTAAACATTTAACTATTTTAGTGCATTTCGATGATTGACAGGTCACAGGTCACCTAGCAGTTGTATGTTACCACATGGAGAAACCAATACTACAGTCTAATGTGTGTTTCACATCTCAAGGTTCCAGACTCTTTATTTTTTACATACATGATGTAATGTAAGGGTTTTTTTTCTTACTCATCCCAACCCAACTCTCGCGAGGGGGTTACGTTCTATGACCCCTCACAAAAAAAAAATCGTGTTTTTTTTTAACTTTTTTTTTTTGATAGTCCTTCTTTTGACTTTCTCTTTTTGATGGTTCCTTTTTTAAGGGGAATTATACATGTACTGTACTGTACACTCAGCAAAAATTGGGAATGTTTTATTTACTACTTTAAAAGATAATACAATAAAAAAATAGTTTTTCAAACATTTCCATGTAATTTATTAGTACAAACTTTCAAACCACTCGCGGCTTCTCGCCAACTATCAGATTTTTCGCGAGATATTCTTAGCTTCCAAATGAAAAGTCACGTACTATCGAGGTTGTGAGTATCACCTTCCCACTGTATATAAAACATATACTATACACATATATACTATACATATACTGTACTATACACTACTATATATGGCAGGATATTTTTACAGGAGTTTTACTACATTAATTAGATTGGATAATAAAATCTACAGTATTAAACAGTAAGATGTGTTTTAAGTGATTAAGATTTTACCAAGCTTTTCTGGGAATGTTAATATTGACAAACTAGAATATTCATAAAATAGAGTCTAGCATTTTGAATGAAGGTCTGTGGACAAAATACACCATCATGCCATGTAATGACTTATGAAAACAATACGCGTTTTTTCGGAAATCGCGCGGGGTCTTAGATCGTAGGTTGGACTGGAGGTTCTTAAATAGCCTGTATTTAATCTCTGACCTCAACCCTATTGAACACCTTTGGGATGAACCGTAATGCTGACTGCACCCCAGACCTCCTCACCTCACATCAGTACCTATCTCTACTAATTCCCTTGTAGCTGAATGAGCACAAATCTCCACAAGTACAAAATCTAGTGGAACATCTTCCCAGAAGAGGGGAGGATATTATAAACAGCAAATGTGGACTAAAGGTGAAATGGGATGTTCAAGAAGCACATAATCATCTTATGGTCGGCTGTTTACAAACTTTTGTCTATATGCTGTAACTTGTGGTTTGGGGAGATTGCTTCAACGCCATAAATGCTCATTAGGCAGAATTTTTTAGTTTTCTTTTATAGCCATCCTAATTTTCACATCAACTAACCTCCCAACGAGCCATCATACTAATATAATAAGGGAGGGAAATGACAACACCGAAAAGATCACATAATACTTTTAATTTGCTGCCTAAATTGCATTTGTAGCCTAAATGGGGCATTTTTTTTAAACAGTTGGGATTGTTGTTTATTATAATAGAATTTGCATGCGTGATAATAATTTTGGAATTCAATCCTAAATAGGTTTGAGTCATTATTGTTGAGACTGGTTATGACAGTTTGCTTGCATCAGGTTTATTGACTCCCTAAATGATTCTATATGCAGGAAAAGCTTGACTTGTGTGTCGAGTTGCTGCAATTTAGGGAAAAAAATTAGTTTAAATGCACGACACAGGATATGAAAAGTATGAGTCCCTCAGTGCATTACACAAGTAAAGAAAGCATTCCCCTTTTCGCCCGAGTCCAATCTACGTATTATATTCTGATTTGTCAATCAAGAAAACTATCCTCTTTTTTCCTTGGGCTTTATTACTTGCGCTTTCATGCAAATGAGACACAGTTGCGCGTCGCATGGCGTTTTATGCAGCTTTATGAGTAAGCAAGTGGCCGTGAGCCATGCATCATCAAAGCTCGCTTCTCTTCCCTCCGTTTTTAATATTCCCACCCAGCACCTGGCGCGTCGCTGTCATCGACAGGAATCACACAAATTGGTTTTCTTTTCTTGTCGGTGAGGCTGGAGCATCGGTGGGTTGGGGGGGCGGGGGGCTCTTTCATTTCAGCATGCAGCAGGAGGAGGTGGAGGCACGTAACGAAAAAGAGGAGTGGGAGGTTAGGAAACTGAAATGTAGCTTTTATACAAGCCGGCAATAAAGCAACAATGACATTTCAATGAGGCTAAATCAAATCAGCTCTCGGGTTGGGAGACTATTTTATTTATTTATTTTTTATTTATTTTTTCTCGAACCGCTCTCTTGAAACCTTTGTCTCTCACAGTAAGTGCAGCTGTGAGGAACAAAGCTTTATAGCTTAATGGCTAATCAAACTTCACATGAATACAAGTTCCAGCACTGAGAGGATCCAGAGTTCATTCACCTTTTTAAAGTGGAGTAAAGCCGGCACAGTGATATCATCAATAGAGCTAATGACCACAGTGGATTTATATGAACACTGTTTAATTCTTAATTGTTTCATGATGTAGGGTTTGGTATCGATGCAGTGCGATTCAGAACGACGCGATTCAATGCGATAGGATGCAATGAAAAGATATGATCCAATGCGAATCATATAGTTGGCTTTTATTTTTTTTTGGTTCAGACAGACTAAAAATCATACATTTACTCCTGAACTTTAATCCTTTTGCAAACAAAAAAAAAGAAAAAAAAAAGATAGAACCGAATGTACTATTTTATGTTTAGGAAAATACAGCTCTACCTCTGCCATGTTAATCTACATTTGATGTGACACGCTTCGGTCTCCATAGTGTTATGATATCCACGTAGCAGTGGTGGTGCTCAGGAAACAGTTTAGTGAGGAGAAACCCATCGACATATAAATTATTGGTCACAAATTTTGTAATTTACTGAATAATCAAATAATCTGAATAATAAAAGGAAACGATGCATTGGGATAAAATCGTATCTGATGCACGCCGAATCTTCCGTAAATCCTACCATCCCTACTGTCTGTGATTTGACATAGCATTTAATCCAGTGCTGCTGAGACTTTAATGTTTTTCTAAACCTAAAGCATGTGATTCTTCTTCATTAAAGTCCAATGCAGCACACTGCTGGATGACCCTGACCTATTGAGACTTTTCACTTACAAATATTAACAGTGCTAATTATAAATGAACTCTTGTAGGGATCAGTTAGCCAATTAACATGGAAATGAATGGAGTCCTGCTAAGCAAAAAAACATAGACTCAAGGGCATGTAGTGCAAAAAAATACTTGATAAACTTTTTTCCATTATTCTTTTCCCAAGCGCATGTACTAAAAATGGCCTCCCTCTCTCTCTCTCTCTCTCTCTCTCTCTCTCTCTCTCTCTTTCTCTCTTTCATGCCCCAGGTGAAATACGCATGGCATTTGTGCTTTACAAGCACCTGGGCACGTACCTGTCTACCGAAAACGCCAGCATGAAGTTCAGCAGCGAGGCTCTCAGCACCAACTACACCGTCATCGTCAACTCGCCCATCATAACGGCGGCAATCAACAAGGACAGCAATAAAGTGTATCTGTCGGACCCTGTCGTATTCACAGTTCGCCACATCCAAGTAAGAATCTTGGGTTTTCCGGTATTCCTTATAGTGGAAATACAAAAGTAGAAGCAGAAAGGGGAAAGTTCAAATCACATCAGTAATTGCTGAGAATTTATGGGAGTAAGACATTGGACTTCTAATCTGAAGGTTGTGAGTTCAGATCCCAGCAGCAAGTTGTCTCGGCTGGGCTCTTGGGCAAGTCTCTTATCCTTTAATGCCCAATTCATAAATTCCTTAAAGCTGCTTTGAGACAATGTCTATTGTGAAAAGTGCTGTAGAAATAAACTTGACTTGACTTAATTGCTCAGTTGTATTTAATGAGATGTCGCTCTAGATAAGGCTGTGTGCCAAATACCATAAATGTAAATGAGTCAGAGTCCAAGACACCCAATTGACCATTGATTCTTGGTAGGAGAGAATGGAATCCCTTTGGAATATCTCTATGAGAAGATGTGGTGGCTGGCTAGCCTTCACTTAGGCTTAGAGCTGGCCAGATGGTGGGAATTTGTCTAATGAAATTACCAAATTGGGAATAAATAAAGATTATAGAGATTAAATAGAGATTATAAAAAATAGCATTTGGCATTTAGTGCTAAAATGTTTTGGAGGCTACCTGTGGGAATGCTCCATTTTTCCACTGTTTTAATTATGTGATGCCAGAGAAACCAGACTGGCTAGGAGTAATCTTCAGGATTATTTTTATGGAACAAGCTGAAAAAAAAAAATGGTAGGCAGTACCCATACAAGTCAAACGCAATTACCACGATCCTGCACCCTACCTTGACTTTATATAAATCTATAATCTGGATAATCTGGCGAGTTGTTTATGGCTACCTCGTTATTTTTCCACAGAGGACAAAACCCAAACTTTTTTTTTCAAGTTGTTCCAGACACTCAGTGAAACTTTGGCCCTTCTCCCTCTGCACGATTTTTCTGTTCAGTCGACATTCAGCGTGGCGTGCACTTCAGAGTGGTGGAAACGGGTGCCTGAGGCGGCTGTATAAATACCGGCTTTATCAGTTTTCCCTGCAGGTCGCTTACTCATACAGCCGGCGTTTATGCTAGTATAAGCTCTCCTCTTCCACACGATTTAAATCAGAACCCACGTAGACCCAAACACAGCGGCTACTCGGATTTCAGTGCTCTTCCTCATTATACAGGTGGGAAAAAAAAAAACACAAGCTCGTCGACGCTGTGTCTACATGTGTTCATGTGTGCGAGAGGGAGGGATTAGAAGGATGTTAGAAAAGGAGATGGAGAAAGAACGAAGAAGATTAAAGTTGTCAACAAATGCTGCACTTTTTTTTTTTTTTTGGTGATATATTAGGAAATGTCAGATGATTCGATGGATTATTCTTACAGCTCCTCTGAAACACGATATGCAGACATTTGCTTTCCCATAATTGCCATAATTTCTTTTTTTTATATATCGTCTTCAATGAGAGCAATTCAACAGCACTAATGATCACATCAATAATAAACAGCAGTAAGTGATGTACAGAGGGAATTATTGTTAACAACAGCTAATATATCAAAGTTGCAATGTATGTGTATATATATACGTATATATATATATATATACGTATATATATTATATTAGGGGTGTAACAGTGCACAAAGTTCATGGTTTGCTACGTATATTTGTTTTTAATTCACGGGTTGGTTTCATTTCGACATAGTTTTTTAAGCTATTAAAAAATTGCTTAACTCTTTTTTATTAGTGCAGTTTATTAATATTAATACTTGTGATCAACATTCGAACAATTTACATTTTCAAAACAATTTAAAATAAAATTCCTGCTTGGTTCAATAATATCTAAAAAATTCTTTATAATATTTTCTAAAAATGAAAAATCAAATGAATGCAATCCAATTTTTAAAATTTTGATTAAATTGAGTAATCATATAAATGTGAAGTGGTACAGTAATGGGAATACCAATCTCCTTTTGTTAGCCCTCATTCATAGTTTCCACCATTCAGCGATTCAAAATGCTGCTGATTATTTTTTTATTCATTCATTTATTTATTTTATTTTATGTTCTCCAATTCCCATTCCGCCATGATTTCAGTGTGAATGGACGAGTTAGCATCAGCACAGTGATTGTAAAGTGCAGTCATGAAGAAAATCAATTTGTGTCTTGGAATTTGTTCAGTGCACTGCTACTCTAGAAAAGGAAGCACGGATATATAAAGAAAAGGTGGCCACTAGGACCCCGTGTTCCTCACGCCATGTTTGGCTTTTCGCCCACAGCAGTCGGAGGAGAACTTCAACCCAAACTGCTCGTTCTGGAGCTACTCCAAGCGCAGCATGACAGGCTTCTGGTCTACACAAGACTGCCGTCTTCTTGCTACCAACCGCACGCACACCACCTGCTCCTGCACACACCTGACCAACTTTGCTGTGCTCATGGCCCACGTCGACGTCAAGGTAGGAGCCGGAATGCTTGACTTGGCTGCTTGTGTAAAGATTTTGTTTGTAACTGAAACGTTGAACTCGTTGAAGTGCGAGTCATTAAATAATCATTAAAACACGCCTGAGGTGAAATAAACAGGATGAACACTAAAGTGGCCAGAAGGGGTGTAAATCTCAGGATTAAACGTAATATGAAACGTTTTCCATTCTCAAGACATAAATTTGATATTTTACCATATTACAGATTCCGCTAGGATATAATTTGGTAACAAATTGTTGACAACAATCAGGTTTCCCACAGACCATTTGTATATACTCACAACTCACATCTCTTTGACTTTCGTTATCGATGTCTTTAATGTTTTTTGCTGTTTCCCTCGATCCATGTTCGAGCTATGGTGGTTGTTTTTTTTTTTGTCCATTGTTTCGTTTACTTAAATATTTTATTTTTTTAGAGTTCACAAGTAGCAGTGTTACGTGTAAATCACCTTACTATGTTATTTTACGTATACATACATTTTCAATATACGTATTTGTAATTCTTGAGTATTTGTAGTCATTGATTTAAAATCAGTGTTTCAATTAAAAAAAACTGAAGTGCACCCTAAGATAAAGGTTTCCAGTATACAACATTTTACAAAAGGAATGTTGACGTTTTTATCATATTTACATAAATATAAAACAAATGGAAGAATTCATACAATAGGGATCTGAGATCATACCGTTAAATAGATAGACAGACAGACAGACAGACAGACAGACTGATGGGTGGGTGGGTATGTAGGTAGACAGACAGACAGACAGACAGACTGATGGGTGGGTGGGTATGTAGGTAGGTAGGTAGACAGACAGACAGACTGATGGGTGGGTGGGTAGACAGACAGACAGACAGACAGACAGACCGATGGGGGGTTGGATAGGGAGGTAGGTAGGTAGACAGACAGACCGATAAGTGGGTGGGTAGACAGACAGACAGACAGAGAGACGGGTAGGTAGGTAGGTAGGGAGGTGGGGAGGTAAACAGACGGACAGACAGACAGACAGACCGACCAATGGGTGAGTAGGTAGGCAGACAGACAGACAGACAGACAGACAGACAGACAGACAGACAGAACTTTGTCATTGCATTGTACAGGTACACAGCAACGAAATGCAGTTTGGCATCTTCCAGCAGTGCAAAATGTAGCAAAAGGGCCGATAAATATGTAGCATATTTACAGCAAGTGATATATAAGTAAGCATATGTACAGTGAATGAATATAAAGGCTATAACAGTGCAGAGACGTTTGGACATCTTTAAGAATTACAGAAACAACATGCACATTTTTTACAAGAGGTTAAAGTTTGGTAGCCTTAGAAAGTACCTGTAGGAAAAAAGCATAAGGACTAAAGCTGTTTTAAGTGCAAAGTGTTGTCACAACAAAGGTTGAATTTTATTCTGCTCTTAGTAATGCTAAATCACTGTTTACTCTTTGCAGCATACCGAGTTGAGCAGGGGCATAAAATAAAGAAAAAAAATGAAAGAAAAAAAGACCAGGAGCCCCTCAGTAATACATGTAAACACAGCTCGGAGTGCACAGTAATACATGGCAACATATAAGAAGACCTATGCAAAGTAAAGATGAAGGAAATGAAATCAACCTAATTAGGGCTGAGCTCTGAACAGGTGAACACATCAGGAAAACAAACCAATGATCCGATGTGGCAGAAATGGGAGATAAAACGAAACAAACCAGAGCAGTGTACAAGTTTGTCGCATTGTAAGGAAATGTACGCTGGAATTCTTGATACATTCTCAAAGCAAAATGAATATTCGGGTCATGTGGTATTGCAGAGGTCACAGCTGTGTGTGTCATCTGGTCTATTGGAGCGTGACGTTCATCGACTCTGTAGCGACCATCGCTTCGATTGCCTTCGATGAAATTTGGAAATTGTTGGGTTGCAGGATTTTTGATGAACCAGCACTAAACATTGTTTGACAGTGGCTGTTCTGCCAGTGGTGGAGGCCAGCCGTTCAGCTTGTATTTAAATTTGAGCGGTTCAGGCCGATGCTCACCCACTGAAAGATGCCAGCACAGAATGTGAAGGAGAGAGAGAGCGAGTGATGAAGCACGGGGCTTGATAATCAGACAGCGCAGTACCCAGGTGCATTTATTCAAAAAGCCTCATTTCCATATTCTCAAGTGCTTTCTAACTTTGGGATTTAGCTCTCTTTCTTTCTGTCCCTCTCTGTCTTTCCAGTGGCGCCGCTGGAGGTGGATATACCGTTTAGAATTATTTGCAATAAAAGGAACGCAGAGAAATACAAAAATAGTAATAACAAGCGTCAGAAAGAGGGAGAGAAAGAAGAAGAAAACAAAGTTGGGCTTTGTTAGATGAAAGACTGCAAGAGATGCAAGACTGGAACTGCACTGACGCAGGTCTCATAGGAGATCTGCAAGGGAAAGAGAGATACACAGGGTAAAAACGGGAATAGAGTCGGAGAGGGCTGTGACAGGTTTTTTGATTAGCCTTTACAAAAAAGAGACCTGTGGGCTGCCCTTAAGGCACTGCGGAGTGGATACATGTCCTCACAGGGTCCGGGACATGTTCAGAGAGAGCTGTCGTGGTGACTCAGAGGTGAGCTGGAGTCAGAGGAGCAGTCCAACTTCACCACTCACAACTGATCACTGCTCTGTCGGGTAACAATATACACAATCGGTACAAGATTTTTTTTTCATTCAGATGTGCATAGACTGGGAATCTTTAATAGAGATGAAATTGATGCTGCTTCTGTCCTCAAGATATTGGCTTTTCCAACCAACGTCTGAGCGCAGCAGCTTTCGAAAATGAGTCGAGAGCCGTCTCTTTGAGCCGGCACGAACGGAATTGAATAGTGATGTGCAGCCCGTGGCTCTGAAAGCACTCTATCATGCAGTTGTGGCACGGCTGATGCCAGTGAAATGGCTACTATTTCATGAATATTTGTGAGAACTGGTGTCACACCTTTAAATAGCTAATTATTACATTCAATGATTCAATTATTGATAATCAATTATTATTAAAATTTGAAGAAATTCAACGAATAGGTTTGGGATTTATTTCCCAGAAAAAAAATTCCATTGGAAGAGTTTAGATTTTTTTTTTTTCTTTAATGCCGTCTACAACCCTAGTGTGTAATGTCTACATTAATGCCAACGGTGCTCTGCTGAGAACTGTAAATAGCACTACATAACAATATTTCTTAGCCCTCATCCTTAAACGAATTATTTATCATATCTAAGGTGATTTTTCCCAGGTTTGGATGGTGAGCCCGTTTTTTTTTTTTTTTTTTTAGCAGATAAACCATGACCTGTAGAACAAGACAAGAATCTGTAATGAGATTTTCATGACTCAGCACTTCTTTAGGGCGAACCAAACCTTCAGACACTGTACAGTATATGTTTTGCACTCTTGCTGTAGACAAAGCATTGATGTGATCACTACCCAGAACCCATTTGCCTCAAGGACATTGTAATCCAACCCTTAGTCACTAACTAGAGTGTAATAACTTTGTGCCATCGTGTGACGAAGATTGTCCATCGCTAACGTCGTGACATTTCAGATCCCACAGTGGCGATCGCGTTACTCGCCGAGGTTAATTGGCAAAATAATGGCGTCTCCTGATCTTAACTGTTAGTAACATTCTAAAAATCTTCCTCGCCACTTAAAGTAGCATTTGGAATAAATAGTCTCTGTTCATCCAGTAAACCGCTGTGGACGTGTAAAATCTATTCCCGAAGCACATTGAAGCTGTTCTGGCCGTGGCGTCATGACCTACACCTCACACCTTAAGGTGTTTCTTTCCCTTATTCATTCAGTTGTCATGATGAGCTGAAGTAAAAACACCTTGGCCTCTAATTTACAGCAAATTAACACTGCTCCACTTTGGGGTGAAGAGGCCGATTTCACCAGACTACAACCCTCATTAGCGTACCCTTTCAGACCATCTTGAGATAAAACGTGTCTGGAAATTGTTGAGCACACTACAGATTTGGCACAGTAACACACAGAGAGACTGCCTGGTCTCATACAGAGGACGAATGGCGTTTTCACTGTCTTTTCTGCAGGCTGAAAATGAAGAGATGGAGCTGTGCTTCCATCCAAAGTATATGCCCTAAATATGATACCATTAGGAATTCAGCTTACGAAAGAACGGAAAATGTAACATATCCCTTGTGTCTCTGTAATATTCAAATGAAGGGAGAAGTCTTTGGAAAAAGGGGAAAACGGGGGGGAAGTGTACCGGCCTTGAGAA
Organism: Silurus asotus; assembly: GCA_024362625.1. Classification (NCBI taxonomy): domain Eukaryota; kingdom Metazoa; phylum Chordata; class Actinopteri; order Siluriformes; family Siluridae; genus Silurus; species Silurus asotus. Next base: position 1,502,335 of record MU551700.1, read on the forward strand.
TAATGCAAAGTGTATTTTTAAAAACGCAGCACAATTTAATGCATTTGATTAGAAGACAATGTTCCATGTTGGGGTTTTTTGCCGTCGTTTTTTTCCTGTACGTTTGTTTGCTTGTTAATTGTTTTGCCATCATAATTTGATCATTCGACATGGATAATTGATTCCAGCGTTTGATTACTGAATCAGAGAAAGAGCGAAAACGAACGAGTTTATTATGTAGAGCGTTTCCGATTCCAAGCTTCAGGTGAACATCTGCCGCAGCTGGTTTACTGCTGTGCTGAGAGGAAAGCACACCACCCACGTTATATCTATTGGTCCTTGTAAATTTTTTGACATTCGGGGTGAAAGATAGCTATGACATCATTTTCTGCTATTTTGTCAATAGCTGTAAATCTGTCAAGTGTCCTCTAAGCCTCTGAAGTAAACTTTTCCCTATCAAAACACGTTTTTAACCGGTTTTTGTGGCATCTGAATGTGGACACACTGTTACACTAGAATATATAGTGAATTAGAACATGTTATGTCCATGTAAAAACATCTAACCAATCAGGGAAGCCAGCATATTGTGTAAATCTGTGTGAATTACATCATGTATGATGTACGGGTAGAAAAAAAAAAATCTCAATATGTTAATAATGTTTTTGTTTGTGTTATTTGCCTCACACGTCCAGTATAATACCAATTGAAATCTGTGAGATGTGTCAAAAGACAATCTGTATGTTTTATTCATAAGGTAGGTGTGAATTAAAACCTTTTCACAGCCTCCATTTAAATATTATCGGCAGCGGAGGTTTGGACGTGCTGCGAATGCCATAGCCGCAGTAAAATGAAGTCATTTTAGCATACTTATTTGATCATTTTTGATATATGTGTACATACACGTGTATATATTAGGGCTGTCGATAGATGAAAACATTTAATCACAATTTATTCGCATGATTGTGATATCTGTTCTTAATGCATCACAACTTAATTGCGTATTTTTATCTGTTCTAAATGTACCCTGAAATAAATACTTTAAGTTTTTAATACTTTAATTAACATGGACAAATTTGGATGCTTCATGCAACTGTTTATTATGAGTGAGACCAAACTTAACACAGAGCATGAAGACAAAATATTATTTCTGTATGATTATTGTAAAAATGATTCAATGTAGTTAAAAAAAATCAGAACACTGAACTTGTGTTTCCACACGGACGGTTTTAATTGCCGGATGTTTGCATCATGGCGGGTTTTGGTGTTTGATTTGAGACTTGACGTATTATATATATATATAATTTATTTATTTGTTTATTTTTGGGATAATGTTAAAAAAAATTTGCATAGTAAAAATAATTGTAATTAAAGATTTATATTGTACAACATTTATTTATTTATTTATCATGACAAAGGCATGCTTGTTTTCATACACGTACACTTTGTAATAAAGAGCAAGATAAAAATTAAACAAGTGTTGAGACCGCTGACTTTTCCAGCCACAAATCTGTAGGATGTCTTTGGATGAGGTACAGTAGGAGTCCCAAACGACAATGTCCCTGTTTTATGGGTTGGGGTAAAAAATCTTGAGTGGCCTGCTATAGAGATTTAACCTGTGTATAAATAGTCTAGTGTATAAAAGTATAACTTCTCTACGTTCTCATGTTTTTATAGCTTCTCTGTTTTCAAGCAGAATTTGTTTATAATTTTTCTCCATTTTCAAGCCTCACAGTCATCAGTCAGTTCACATTGACAGAAACGCCTTATTCATTTTAAAAATGCTTCTAAGCAGGACAACGCAGAAGTCTGTAACTGTGTGTGTGTGTGTGTGGAGTGATTGCTAAGGACCATCAAAGTGCGCTGAACTGATTAGACTCCGAGTAGCCGCACAGCCTCGATGTGACATTGTCAAATCAGCACAAGGACAAAGGCCCTGCACTTCACCATCCTCTCCAGCACCATTCATTTTGGTTTTGGAGCCCACAGTGGCTCATAGCGACATTCAGCTGTACACTAACGTCATGTCAGAGTATGGGCTTGAACGAGTTACACCCTTTTGGCACAGGGAGTGAAATGACCTGCCTATAGAGAATGACTGTAATTTCTGTGATTCAGTGATCACAGTATAGAGGCAGAGGATGTGTGAGTGGAGAGGAGGAGTTGTGGGTGGAATTTGTGTTCTAGAAACAACTAAAAATTCCAGTGGATGCGCAAGAGGCAATAATTGATCAGGTATATTCAATTTACAGGATCTGGTTTCACTGACAAATAATGTTTCTTTTCTTAAACCATTCTGATTATTTCACAAGGGTCTCATCTGGAAACAACTTATTAAATTCACAACAAAAAAACAAAGAAATCACAAGCATCAGGGTTGCTGGGTTTCTGTAACAAACTTACAACTATTTCTCCAAATCTAACACTTTGTGGGAAAAAAATAAATATCAATGTGCTATAATAATAATAATAAAACACACACACACAACCCCAGCTGGTTCCCAAGCTCTGGTTCCCACTGTAAAGTTGATTATTTTCCAATAAGAACTTGCACTGAAATGTACCCTTTTTAATTGGAAAAATAATTGGATCTGATTTTATATGTAACAACCCACAAAACAAGTTAGTTCCTGTTATTACTTACACTGTAGCATCTATAGACACTTACTGTATTTGCCCTTTTTTTACCTGATTCTCTACTAAATATAAGAAAAAAAAGAAGGAACGATCAATATATAATTACAATAGATAGATATTAAAACAAAAAGATAGATGGATAGATAGATGGATAGATAGATAGATAGATAGATAGATAGATAGATAGATAGATAGATAGATAGATAATTATACATAGACAGACAGACAGATAGATTAGACAGACAGACAGACAGACAGACAGATAGATAGATTATACATATATAGATAGATAGATAGATAGATAGATAGATAGATAGATAATTATACATATCTAAAAAGACACAGATAGATAGATAGATAGATAGATAGATAGATAGATAGATAGATAGATAGATAGATAGATTATACATATATAGACAGACAGACAGACAGATAGATAGATAGATAGATAATTATACATATCTAAAAAGACACAGACAGACAGATAGATAGATAGATAGATAATTATACATATCTAAAAAGACACAGACAGACAGATAGATAGATAGATAATTATAGATAGATAGATAGATAGATAAATAGATAGATAGATAGATAGATAACTTTGTTCATCCCCAAATAAATTTTTTTATCCTAATCATGTTAAATATATGCGTTACATTTAAACTTGTGACTCCTTGCAAAAACATTTACCAATTACATGTTTATTATAATTATTATTATTACTTATAATTGATTTATTTTTACTGCTCATTGTCTAAGGACTATGGACTTATAGCTGTAGCTATGGTCAGAGATGCTCTTATAAAAATCCAATCAACCCCTTCTGACCAATCAGACGTAAACAAGGTCACGCAGTAGTCTTGTGCACTTCAGTAAGCCCAGTCTAAAAGTAGACTTTTTTTTTATTGGACATGAATTTATTGTTGGTACAACATCTTTTTCATAAGACTGCTTTTAATGAGCTACATTTATAACCTCAGCCGACATAAATACACATGTAATAGAATAGGTGTTAAAAATAGACCTTAAGCTCATGTGCTTCATATAATGAATCTGTTTGCAAATTGTCCAACCTACAAACTGCAGGGGGGGGGAAAAAAACCGTGGTTTGCAGTGCCCTTATTACAGTGTAACTACAACAGTGTAACTACAATGCAGTAACTAGTAAATAATGTTATAAACCAAGCAGTGTGCCAATGCACATGTCTACCTCTGCCTCCGATATGCGTTTCTATGGTTACGACCTTTATTGTTCTATGGTAGCTTTACTTATGCATCTATTCATATTGCGTTACATATGCTGTGTGTATAAATATATAAAAGAATATAGAAGCAGATGTTGCTTTTTCTGTAGCACACACAGATGCATAGAGGAGAAATACAGCACCGGGCCAAGTGTAGCTGAGAGAGAAATTTATCTCATGCTCCCTTTCTCTGTTTTTGTCTCATAAGCCTAGAGATAAATGTGTGCTATGGCCAAAAACAACCAAATCTTCGCTCCCTCACTCACTCACTCACTCAATGCAGCTGCAATATTCACTATTTTCTGTATAATACTTGTACACAAACACACACAAAGCAAATTACTGATGTTGAGTGAATTATAGTGGGTGTGTTCTGTTTCCTCTGCTCATTAATATTCATGAGTAATGTTAGAAAATGAGGGGGAAAAAAGGGTTGAGGCTTTAATGCGAAGATGGGGCTCATGCAGTCCCCAAAGGTTTTGTCGCATACGTCCCAGTATCAGTCATGCACTTCCTGTCTGAGCGTCTGTGCAAGTGCCCTCCAGTGGGACTGTACACAACGGAGTCTAGTGGGAAATCAGACATTGTGTTGGTGCCCACAGAATCTATGAGTTTGCTTTCATAAATCACCCGCCTCTTCCTCGGATTGCTGAGAAATTTGCAAAAAATCAAATAAATAAATAAAATGAAAATTCAAACCCCTGCAAAAAGTTACTGTGTAGATAAAATGGCGCAGTAAACAACAATTTATCAAATGAACTTTTATATATTTTTTTAATGAATAATCCAGAAGGATTTTTAATGCACTAAAAAAAATTAGAATAGAATTATAACTATGCATCATAGGTGAAAGTGGCCATGAGACGAGCAGGGCTAAGTACTGCACAATAGAGTGTGATGAATAATTGACGGATAAATCTATGCTATGCCTCAATGGTGTCTTTATAAGTGCTGCAGGAGTGAGTGGCCATGTGCAGTGTAGTATAGCAGCATTATTACAGTCAATTTTGTGTCTCGTTCTGAGACGAACAGCCTTAAGGTCTTAAGTGAGCTCTTCAAAGCACTTTATTATTTGGACTGTCTCGTTTTCTTTACACTGGGAGTATATTGGAATTTTCTTTTAAGCATGGGGGAATAATGGATTGAGACTGAAAACCATTTGATTAAAAGGATGATAGGTTAGGTCTTCACATACTTGCAGGATTTGTCCTGGGATCCTGTAGACTTCACTTTTGTCACCGCGAGGGACATGGTTATTACTATCAAAATGCAAATACGGCGAATTTTGTCAGAATTCGTATGTTAGTTTTGAACCACCTACCAAAAACTTGGTTCTTCTTCAAACACTACGACGTTGAAGGCAATCAATTGTATGGATCGTTTGTGGAAGCATGACCTTTTCCCTTCACTTGAACTAGGAGACCCAGACATGTTCCAGCATGACCATGAGGTTGTGTAGACAAATGTTTTTGGACACCTGAATCTAAGAGTCACATGTGCTTATTTGAATTCCACATTTAGTGCCCAATTGCTGTTATGATCTGATGTAGGTGAGGTGAGGAGGCCTGGGGTCTAGTCAGCGTTCTCATTCATTCCAAAGGTGTTTAATAGGGTTGAGGGCAGAGCTTTACAGCAGGCCACTCAAGATCTTCCATTTCCAAACTATGTAAACCATATCTTCATGGAGATGGCTTTGTTCATGGGGAATTCTCATGCTGGAGCAGGTTTAGGTCTCCAAGTACAAAAATGTAATGCTACCACATCCAAAGATGGAATTGTGCCTCCATCTTTGTGGTAGCACTTTGAGGAAGAACCACGTATGGCTGGAAATACCCAATACTTTTGTTCAATAAGTGGTCATAGACACATAGATAGATCATAGATGTATAGTAAAGTTATGCACACTGTTTATTGGGTCTGCAAAGACCCCCACTTCATACACTGTCACAGTGTAATGGATGTAATTGTTTGTTTGTTTATTGATCTCCATTTTTTCTCTATTTTTTTTTCTTGAATTTTTTCTTATTATTATTAGAAAACGAAGAACAAGAGGAAATACTGTAGTGTAAAATCTGAAATTGGCATTTCTTGTTTTACTCTGGAAGTTAAAAGAAAAAATATATATAAATAAATAAAAAATATGAAGCTTCAGGGTTTTTACGAGAGAAGAAAAAAAAAAAGACGATTTAATTAGAGTTTTGATGAGTGGTGTCTGCATTGCTTCTGCAAGTGCAGCCACAAACCCAAGGAAATGTCAAAAGAACAATCGAACTGTCCACTTATTGAAACTTATTTAATTAGTCTAGCCAAAGTTGGCCTGGCTGTTATACTTTAATTGGACTATTTTTGACCTCGGTCTGACCACAAATGTTGGACAGCTCACTGCTTGCAGGATAGCCCATGCTAACCTTAGTTGTATTAAGCTGTGTAAACATTCAGCAGCTTGTGTTGAGAGATGAATCTCTTCTTGCTTATAATGAGCACTGTTCAGGATCTGGAGACAGATAGATTTGGGGCCTTGCAGCTACACGTGGTCGTTAATAATATCCAGGGAAAGCAACTATGCGACGGTAAGCCACAGTAGCTGGGGCGTATTTATTTTTTTTGTTATTGTTTTGTAGACATGAATGAGCCACGGTGGTACTTCACACATAACCACACAGGAGCAATTAAACCAGAGCAGTGTCATTACAAACCCTTCACAATGAGTGTGTTTGGGGCTTTCCACAATTTGTTTCAGATTGTGTTACTTATGTATTGTTTTCTCTCTTTCTTTCCCTCTCTTTTTTTCGGGACAGACTGCAGACCCGGTGCATGACCTGTTGTTGAATATGATTACATGGGTGGGCATCCTGCTCTCGTTGGTCTGCCTGCTCATCTGCATCTTCACCTTCTGCTTCTTCCGAGGACTGCAGAGCGACCGCAACACCATCCACAAGAACTTGTGCATTTCTCTGTTCATCGCCGAGACGCTCTTCTTGACCGGAATCAATCGCACTGACCAGCCTGTAAGACACGCACACGCACACACACGCACACACGCACACACAAAACTATAATTGAATGAAAACTCAAGCCTTTCTCAGGCTGCTAGCAGTAATTATGTTTACAGAAATCACTTGCTCATTGACTATGATATCACTCATGCCTTAGTTATTTTATATTTGGTTTTGGTGTGGTGGTCTGCTGCTGTAGTTGCGGACGCACTCATGCTTTAGGGCGCTGACTAGGATTTTGTGTTTGAGAGGGCGTCTGTTTTTGTGTGTACATGGATTTAGCACCTTGTGAGGACCCATGTGAATCAAAATTTGCTAACGATGATACAATAGTGACAATAAATAATCTGTCTGTCTGTCTGTCTGTCCGTCTGATGACAAATCTCAGAACAGTACATAAAATGAAGTTGAAATGTCTGTAAAAATGCAGACACGTCTACTGCAACTTCTATCACAAACCAGAAAATCTCAAGTTTAAAAACTGTAAAAGATGGTGTAAAACTCATGATCCATTTTAGATTTAATCTTGAGCGAGTGTTGTCTGAACGCATACACAGACGACAAAAGTATGCGAAAAAACTATTGGGACCACCTGACTTTTCCAGCCATATGTGGTAATTGCGTGGAGATTATCACAACAGCAAACGGGGAATGGAATAGAGTGTTCGAAAACACATCCATATCTTAATCAGGTGTCCACAAACTGTGGATTTAAGTATTTTATGCATTATATTCCAATGTATCTTTATTTAAAAAGAATAATTTCACACTTTTGAACCACACATTGTGCTTCCAATGATTTTAAATACAACAGCTTCTGGTGTGTATCGTATATGTGTCCATGTTAATGTGTCCATACTCATGTCTGATAATAACTGTTCACATTTACTCTGGAATTTAACAGCAGCTATTGTTACTGAGTAAAATGAAGAAAAAAAAAAAAGCCAGACACTTTTTTTTTTCTACTGTACTCCTTTTCTTTCTTCACATTTTTTTCACTTTCTTCTGCATTCATTCTCCACAAAAAAAAGAAATAAATCACCTGCTGATTTTTCTGCTACTGCCTCCATGCATAGAAGTGATTCAGAATGAGGGATCTGATGGCGAGACGCAGGTTGCTCAGCTCAGCGGAGGACTGAACAGCTGATTTCTGAGTGTCACCAGAATCTCTTCATTCCACAGAGCTCATTTGCTTGCGAGAGTTTCTGTGGTGTGAGGGCCATCATGTTTGTAGTGTGCGGAAAAGATGGTTGATGGGGGTGGTAGAGGTGACATGAGGCACAAATGGAATTTGAATGGCAATGGTGAAAAGCAGGCGAACTTTCTGCACTTCGTCTGCTCTAAATCGTCACCTGTTTAATGTGAATCGAGTTAACATGGGTGGAAATTCAAACAATAAGCACTGCCACAAAACTGATCAAGCCGCTGTCTAACAAGTCGCTCAAAGTGTCACATGAGATTGTATTTAGCTGGAAATCGCATCTAGCTAGCAAAATTTCCAACATCTTCAGGCAGGCTGGCTACATTCATACAATCTTATATAATGTAATACAGTGGTCCCCCGGAATTCGCGGAGGTTAAGTTCTAAGACCCCCGGGAGATCAGAAAATCTGGGAAGTTCGGAAAGGGCGGAGGTTACGTTCCAAGACCCCTGTGAGTTCCGATAATCTGCGAAGTTCAGAACTTACAGCAGTTAAGTTCTAAGACCCCCGTGAGTTCTGATAATCTACGAAGCTCGGAACTCGCCGTGGTTACGTTCTAAGACCTGCGTGAATTCAAACAATCTGCAAAGTTTGGAAAGGGCGGAGGTTATGTTCTAAGACCCACGCGAGTTCCGACAATCTGCGAAGTTCAGAACTCACAGCAGTTACGTTCTAAGACCCCCGTGAGTTACGACAATCTGCAAAAATGTTATAATCTGCAAATTTTGGACGCACCCCCGCAGCCCTTACGGTACCTTAGTGAATTCATCTAGACATTGTCACTTTCATAAAATAGTGTTTTAAACAATTGTATGAAATTTGTTAGTGAACACATTGTTTTTCCTAACGTTCCCATCCATTCAGTCCCGGTTCAGTTATTTTGTAATAATCCGCAACTTGCTGTTAATTAGGCTCCAAATGAAAACCCGCAGATGTTCCGAACCAGGAATTATCGGGGGTTGACTAAATGTCTAGGAACACAGTCTAGTGTAATGCAACTTAAAAAAACATTCAAATTTTTTAATTTTTTTCTGTTTTATGTAAAATTCATTTGAAGTAAATGTATACGCTCTTCGACTGCTTAAGCTGCTGGTGAAATAAACATCATGAATTTCCTGGTTACGGAGCTGAAAACACCCCCGAATGAGTGACTTCAATGAAGCGATACGGTTATATGTTTTTTTCTTTGCAAAAAAGGTCAAACGCACTTAAAAGCATGATTTTTTTCTTTGGGTTTGACTTTAGTTTTATTATGCAGTAAGGTTGATGGAAGGAATCTAACAGTTTGAATACTCTGCACATTTTTTTATTATGATTAATGGTTTTGAAGGAGCAGATTCCAGATTTGAATTGAATTTTAGATTCCACAGATTTCTCAAGAGGTTCTTCAGAGAGGTAATGGTTCTAACTTTCTAAAGAAGTCAAACAAAAAAGATTCTTTTCTTTCATTCCTTCTGCCTTTTAGACGTCCAGCGCAGGTCTTTTGAAACATGTTTTGAAGCAGTGTGGCTAATTAGCACTTTTACAGTCTAATATAGGAAGATTTCTTTTTATTTTTTTTTTATGTTTTTTTGGATCAATTCCAAATAATACAGTATTGTGTTGGTCTTTATAAAGTGTACACTTTACTCTTGTCTTGTAACAAACTGACTTTTAAACAGAACGTGATTTAAGAATGGATCTTCTTTCTTTGTTTGTTTCTTTCTTTGTTTGTTTCTTTCTTTCTTTTTTTCTTTCTTTCTTTCTTTCTTTCTTTCTTTCTTTCTTTCTTTCTTTCTTTCTTTCTTTCGTCTATAAACCATACCATTCTGTCTGTAATTCCCCAATATCTATCTCCACTTTGTTATTGTTGTATTACTTAATTTTAATTTATGTTCATGTTGATAAAGATTGTCTCACAAGCTTAATATCTTTTGAGCTTCATGTCTCACGAGCTTCATGTCTCACGAGCTTCATGTCTCACGAGCTTCATGTCTCACGAGCTTCATATCTCACGAGCTTCATATCTGAAGAGCTTCATATCTCACAAGCTTCAAATCTTAAGAACTTTATATCTCACGAGCTTCATATCTGAAGAGCTTCATATCTCTTAATCTTTGTATCTGAGGAGCTTCAAATCTCACAACCTTCATATTTGAAGAGTTTTTTATCACACAAGCTTTTTTGCCTATGCAAAAAAACAAAAACAAAAAAAACAGTTTAACTTGTTCCATCATCGGCTGATGGTCTCAACCAGATGCCTTGTGAACCATTTTCTTGAGCTTTCTTATGAAAAAAAGGAAAAAGATTATTATTTATTTGTTAAACAGTCAGTCTCGAACACATAATGCCACGTTTTCCCTCGTAGTTTCTCCCTTTTAAAACAAGCCTCATCGGTAATTGATTCACTAACTCTGCAGGCTGAAATTGCTGAAAATCCTCCAGGCGCTAAGCATCATCAATGTGAAGGGTTAAACGCTATAGGTCAGGGTTAATGGTTAATCCCCTCGAGGAAAAATCTCATTATCAACCTCGCCGGGGGGGGGAGTGTGGGTGGGGTGTGTCCTTGTTACCTCCCCGACAGAGCTGTAGAGCTGTTCAGCTCTCCGAGTCTCACCTTCCTCTCTGTTCATCATCTCTAGAGCCTTATTTATGTTTTGTCATTTACGTGAAGAACTGCTTAATCACTTAATCAGTTGTTCTCTGCTCGTGGTGTACGATGCTCACCCACCCATGCCAATGACTTCTGAGCGCTTTGTTTAATGATAACGCTCGCTGTGTGAGAGCGCGGTATGGTACGTCGGCTCATAGAGGCTGGTGCAGTGTTTTTTTGTTGTTGTCTTTGTAATACAAATGTTATCCATATAGATAATGTTAAGAAGGTGGATTATTCATATTGATGTGCATCATGGTAGAATAAAAGTGAGCCTCCATTACTATAAATATACCACCACAGACTCCACCAAGACCCAGAAGATGGTGGAGGCCTTGAGGAAGCACTATGAAACGATTCTCTTTTGTCCATCTGTCAAGCTTCTGTCTCGATAATGATAAAAAAAAAAATTCCAGTTTGTTCCATTAAAAAAAATAAAATAAAATCCTGCCTCGAGTCAATTGACTTCCATCTGCCGTATTCTGGTTCGTCATGTTACAAGGGCAGCCATCTTGCACGATTTTTACTCGGGATAAGTCTCTTAACAATACACTCCATCACAAAGCTGCTTTACAGTATATTTTTGGTATATAGATGACAGATTTCTAAAATCTCTGTCACATTGGTTCGCCAAGATTACATTATTTCCCCATTCTGAAGTTCGGAGTGACCGTTTAACATTAAAGCTGTACATTTATGTCCGGTGTACACACCGGTGTTCCTAATAAAATGGACGCAGTGTATAAGCATGTTTGTGTGTATTATGGGGGGGTGATCACAGAAGATAATATCCCGTATAAAGGTGGCACACCAGGTGTAAATGTTTCTGCAATAGAAGAGTGTCATGTTTGATAAATGGGCTATAAACTTCATAGTTTTTAATTTAATTACCGATACAAGACGAGACGAGATGGACATCATCCATCAATGTCCACTTAGTCTGAAGACTTTAAGATTTACAGTGTGTGTTTTTGTGTGTGTGTGTTTGTAATTCTTCCTTCTAATCCGGTGCCACTCATAATCAGTGAAGCTCACATCCCTCACACCTTCTGTTTCACGCAGATCGTGTGCGCTGTATTCGCCGCCCTGCTGCATTTCTTCTTCCTGGCTGCGTTCACGTGGATGTTTCTGGAAGGTGTGCAGCTCTACATCATGCTGGTTGAGGTGTTTGAGAGCGAGCACTCACGCAAACGCTACTTCTACCTGGCCGGATACGGGATCCCGGCTCTCGTCGTGGCTGTTTCTGCTGCTGTGGACTACAGGAGCTATGGCACAGAGAGAGTGTGAGTAGGAAACACATGCAGACACACACACACACACACACACTGCAAAACAGAGAATCTGTACACATTTGAATCATCCCACTTCCTTTCACTTGGATTCACCAAGGCTAAAAAATCAGAGGTGTGGATTTAATCACTGTGACTTTTCCCCACAATTTTCTTTACCTTCAGCACAAATTCAGCACACTTTTGAGTTATTGCTGTCGGAGCGCCAGCTTTTTTGTCTAGAACACACACTCGGGTTTTGAAGCATAATTTTGTTCGAGAGAGACTGATGCATACTAGCAAAACCCTTCTTCTTCTTCACAAGCAAAAACCTAAAGAGACAGAATCAAAGAAGCAGAAACTCGCACAGCACAGAGGTGAGCATTATGGGACACGCATATATCCACACAGAGACGGTGAAAAGAGAGAAATGCTGACATTAAATATTCCCTCTGTAATCTGGAGAAACAGTACTGCATTCAACATAACTCATAACAACTGCTTAGCCAAGCTTTGAAGATATATTGCAGCTGGCAATCAAGTAGAGTGTGTGTGTGTGTGTGTGTGTGTGTGTGTGTGTGTGTGTGTATACACTTTGATCTTCTCTGCACTTCTCTCCTCTTTTGTTTTCAATCATTTCTTCTGTCTTTTGACAAAACCAACGTTTCTGCTTCTCATTCGAGGACTGTCCGTGTGGACGTGGTCTTGTATTTAAATGAGCACGATTGATTAACCGTGATTAGTCCGAAATTCTCAGCCTGCTAGGAACTAATTAAAGCAGCAGGAGTAAACATTGCAAGGCCACGTTTTGTGAACATGCAGTTTCGTAGGCTTTTCGCTTCAGTCGGTTATTGGTCTTGTTTCTCTTTGTTTTCTTTCTTTGGATTTTGAAACTTTTTTTTTTTTTTACTTGTTAGTCTTTACCATGAAAAACAGGAGTTCTATCCAAGGTTAACCCAGCTCTAGAATATAAAAAAAAATTAAAATTAATTGTTAATTACATTATTATTTAATAAAAAGCTTGTTGAATTACTTATGTTTTAAAGCTTTGACTGGCAGATTCTTAATTATTGAACGTGGTAATATATTGTAAATGAGATGTTACGGTATATGTTGGAAAACAGGATAAATCCAAGTACAATCTATAAGCTATAAACACTAAAAATAAGCGCCTTGTCTTGAAATTAAGAAAATGTTCGTTCTGGAAAAAAATACCCCAAAACACAACAAAATCAACAACAAAAAAAATCCTCTTCTGGTTGCCAAGTTGCTAAAAACTGACACTGAAGACTCCTTCTTTAAAGAAAAATTTTTTACAGTATCAATGCTTACACTCTTCTCTTTTTCTACTCTGTTTATTACAAGTCTGAATGTAAATGTAGCACTTTTCCCATCCAAGTCCTTGAAAATCTGTTGCTACTGTAGAAACAATAACATTCTGGAACTACGGAAAAGAAATCAACACCACCTGCCCAATCCAATTTGAGAATTCAAACCTGCTAAATAAACAAATGCATATTTATAGTAATGGTGGGTGGTGCTGTAAGAAGGTGCTTTTGTTGTTAAACCGAGGAGCGCTAACGATTCGAGGGAGGCGTGATAAGTGAGAAGTTAATGTCTGCGCCGAAGATGTTATTACTAATGCAGCGGAAATTAGGAGGTGAATAATTTAACAAGTGAGCGCTCATGTATCAGGGCCATGCTGAATCTCATATGACCAGAGATACACTCCAGATCAGCTCGATCTGTTATTACCCGTCAAACTTCCACCACTTCTTATGCACCAAAGGTTGTGTGTGTGCATTTGATTGGTGCATTTGCACGATTGTGTTTAATCCGCTCTCCATATTCCTTGTTTTCAGGTGCTGGTTGCGTCTGGACACGTATTTCATTTGGAGTTTTATTGGACCTGCCACTCTAATCATTATGGTAAACGCTTGTTAATGAACTCGCATCATTAATTCCTGTTTAGTCTTTTGTTTTTGTGTTGTTGTTGTTTTTTTTTTTCTACACACACAAATCTGTTATATATTAATCTTCTAATATTACAAGTCGAATCTGTTTTTCAAATCGCAGCAATATTTAATTACAGTTCAGTCAAAGCATAAAATTGTTATAATTAGCTCTGGTTCAGTTACGTTGTTGGTGTTGTGTTTTCCAGCTGAATGTTATCTTCCTGGGCATCGCCTTGTACAAAATGTTCCACCACACAGCCATCTTGAAGCCCGACTCCGGTTGCCTGGACAACATAAAGTAAGTTGCGTGAAGCCGGTATGTTGCAGGTAGACATGCGTTTCTTTGTCTTTTGATGCTTTATTCGTCTTTGTGAAGCACACATCACCAGAGATGGTACATGGATCCAAGTACACAAATGCTTGTGTAAAGGTACAGATACTCGTGTTTTAAAAGACTCTGGTAAACGTTGACGTACTGGATACACTTTTTAAAGTTAAAGTAAAGAAGTTTGGGCTCTGACATGAACTTTAGTCAAAAATAGCCATAACTACTACCTGTTTTAGTGTCATGCTGGTAACCGGACCTCACATGTCAAGTCAAGTTTATTTCTATAGCGCTTTTCACAACGTACAATATCTCAAAGCAGCTTTACAGAATTGAACAGTTAAGGTGAATGATGTGTATTTATCCCTGATTAGCAGCCGTGGCGACTGTGGCAAGGAAAAACTTCCTTAGATGTTATGAGGAAGAAATCTTGAGAGGAACCAGACTCAAAAGAGGAACCCATTCTCATTTAGGTGAAATCAAGAGTGTGATTATAAATGTTCAAAACAATACAGAACACTAACATGAGCACTGGAGTGTAAGATTATGAGTAATGCCCTTTCTACAGTCGTATACAGTCATTTAAGGTTATATACAGTGATTTAGGGTATAAAATGATATCATATCAATATCTTTCGGCTTCTCCCGTCAGGGGTCGCCACAGCGGATCCTCCGCACGTTTTGATTTGGCACATGTTTTACGCTGGATGCCCTTCCTAACGCAACCCTCCCCAATTTATCCGGGCTTGGGACCGGCACTAAGAGTGGCTGGGGATGGTCCCCTGACCCGGGAATCGAACCCTGGTCGCAGCGGTGGGAGCGCTGCGTCTTAACCACTAGACCACCATTAATATATTGATATCATATCAATATATTAATACAAAATAATTGAAAATTGTGTTATCTAATGAATGTATCCAGACTGAAAAACCACCATATAGAACACAAGCTGAGAAAAGATGATGATCAGGTAATCAGGACTGTTTCTGTTCTCAGTCATGAGTCGATGACACCCTCTGTCTCATCCACGTTAACTCCATACTTCCTGCTGCCTTCTGCCTGCTCATTGTTAGCTTCATAGGCTAGTCTACATCTGTGGTGTGTGAGAGCCAGGAAAGGACAAATGGAAGGTTGAAAAAGCAAAGCAGTAACAAATAATAGGTAATAATAATGGAAAGAAAAAATATTGATCACCAAATATATAAAACTAAAATAACGAGTCTGGTTCAAAAAATGTAAGAAGTAGAAAGTACAGATATTTGTGTAAAAATGTAATAAGTAAAACCATGTCTGAAATATAAAGAGTGAAGTACTGATACCAGAAAAATCTCCTCAAGTACAGTAATAAAGTATTTGTACTTCATTACCTTCTATCTTTGCATATAATGAGCAGACGAGGCAGAGATTTTTATATTTCCTTCTTTGATATTTCCCATTGGCTTTAAAGGTTAAGTTGGTTTTGAGGCTCAAAGCCTAACGGTATTCTTCAAAGCATGCTGCATTATGGGAAGAGGTTAAAAAAAGAAACGCATCAATTGGAGAAGGGACTAGCAATTGGTCAGGATTAACGTCTGCAGGTGTATATGCATCTAAATATTCATATGAGGACACTTTGGAGAGACCGAGAGAAAGAGGCTGTAATGACTTTATGAATATGTGGCGTTATTGATGTTCCTGCTTTAGAGCTTTGATGAAATGCAATGAGTCACTGAGACTGATATCATGGACGTACGAACAAGTCACGTGGGAGACCATTATGAGAGAGATTGCGGCTCAGGTTTTTGACGACAAGCTGATATTTCATTCTGCCAATCAGAGTAGGAGATTTTGATGTGTAAGGTGTTCCATTTATGTTTCTCACTCAGTCGAGCTTCAGAGGCACTCAGTGAAGTAGATATGATTATGTATCAAACAATAGGACATATTGTGTTGCGTGACTTATTCATGTCAACGGAAATATTAATCAAGATAAAGGAGAAACTGTTGGTGCAGCCTTTGTTTATGACTGTAATAAAAAATCTCAAAATGGAGGAAGAGGTCATGAGGTTTTTTTTTGGTCGACAGAAAAAAGTACATTACACAATGTGATTCTTTCATTATTATTCTGATTGGATTTATATGGTAAAATTTAATTATACAGCACACCACATTCTCAAAGAACATAATATCCTACATACATAGTCAGGTTCCCTCATGAGCAGATTAAATTGCGTCTTTGAAAGTGCTTTCAGATTGAAGGCCAAACAGAATGTCTTTCCACCCACAAGCCTTCGCTCGGCTTTTGTGTGTGTGTGTGTGTGTGTGTGTGTGTGTTTGCCACTGCGTTAGAGTTTGTTCATATCTTTTATGAATTTGCTATGAATCAAGCCATTGAGGTCAAGTTCTGAGTCATTATAAATGATTAAATAGAAGAAAGATTTGCAGGTCTGGAGTGTGTCTGTCAATGAGCAGAGACACATGTTGCACAGACATTTCAATGTACAGCAAATCCATCCTTTTCATTCCATGCCCTTTGTATTGAACTATGTATCTAGGGTGACTTGACACTTTCCGGCTTTACTCTGTGTTTACAAGTCAAAACTTACAGACTACTACATCTTAAATAAAAACATTAAAATATAAGCCAATAATGTGGCATGAAATTTGAGTTGGTGATTTCTCAATAGGTGAATTCCCAATAGAAACACAAGCGAAGCCATTCGGCCTGTCTGATTAATTAGGCAGCCTGTACGGTGCTGGTACGTCTTTGATAATGTCTCAGATGAAACTAGACAATTTTGTAATCAGACGTCCTAT
Organism: Silurus asotus; assembly: GCA_024362625.1. Classification (NCBI taxonomy): domain Eukaryota; kingdom Metazoa; phylum Chordata; class Actinopteri; order Siluriformes; family Siluridae; genus Silurus; species Silurus asotus. Next base: position 1,519,369 of record MU551700.1, read on the forward strand.
TCATGCTGATAATTATATGATTACAGTCTCCTGTTTTCACACGGCTAATTCACCAGGCACAATCTGAACTCTTCAGGCCTGTTTGATTAGGGGTTGAAATGAAAAGGGTGGGCTAAACAAGAAGCAACAAAAACAAATGTTTCTGTGCATCTGTGTCCTCATGTTTCTTTTAAAACCAGACATCATTTGACGCTCATGCTAGCTTGACTTTGGAACCTGGATGTTTACCTAGCTAACTTTATTTTCCTTGCTTACTTCTTACATCTACCCCAGTTCCAGCGTATTTGCTACATTTCCCTCTGACCTAGCTGTTTTTTAGGGCAACCTTACAAAATAGCTAGCGTTTTAGCTAATATTGTATTCAGACTAAGCTTATTAGCTACATTTTCTACATTTTGCTACATTCTTTTTTACATCAGACCTAATTTTCCAACAATATTTACCTCAGATTTTGCATGTAATATTTTTATAGCAAATTTGCTTGCTAGCTACATTTTTAATAGACCCAGTTTATAAGGTCTAGCACATTTCCCTCAAATTTAGTTTGCTAACTGCATTTTATTGAGACCCATCTTATTAGCCAGATTTTCCTCAGACCTAGCTTGCCAGCTATTCACACTTTCCCACCTTCAGTCAAAACATAGTAGCACATCAACAGGAAATGAATGTTAAAAACCAATTTTGCTATTTTTTCATATCTTTTAGATTATTTTACTCCCCTCTTTTTACACATTCAACTAGTATCAACTGGAACATCATTCATTCTGTGAGTTTTAGATAGAAAGGGCAAGGGAGGAAAGGAGTTAAAAAAAATAACAAACTTTCTGTGTAGGTGTTTTCTTCGCCCTGCTCTGCTTAGCGTTTCTGTATTGACTTATGAGCTCTGCGTTTTCCATGATATGATTTATAAAGCTTTTCGAAATGAAGTGTGTAAACCGAGAATCTGCCTGCGCTCAGCTCAGACCAGCTCCCCAGAGTCACGACCTTCCCATTTCATCTCTGACATCTGTTAAATTCAGATGTATGCCTTTGTTTTCTGAGAGTATGTGCTTGACCTGCCATGTGACGTGGCTGGGTTTTGTTGTGTAAAGCACAGAGTGATGGCTCAGTTGTCACCGTCGCAGAGCTGCTGCTGAGCCGATCCAAAGTCTGGGTAATAAAGCAGATTTGATCCACACACACGGAGGATTTGGATTTAATAAGCACAGCAGTTCTAGAGATGGCCAGTTGTGGTTCTCTCATTACTAAGCATTAAGTAGGATTATACATGCCAATATGGGCCTCTAATTTGACACTTTGAGCCAAGATTGAGTCTCTTGTCATTGAGGTAATATTCAAGACTATAAAGCTTGGGCATCAGTAATGATGACACACAGCATTGGGATTCTCCATAATTTCACTATGAGCACCAGTGTCTGCCGATTTGGTTTGATAAATAAAGCAGCCTGACCACCTCAAACAGTGCGCTGCGTTAAAAAACAGCGTGATGATAAAAACTCTGTACCTATTTATCTGTTTAGTTGACAAAACAAGAAGTGAGTTAGCTAATCATTTAGGTGGGATCTAGTTTTATATATCTATTTTGCTTGTAGCCTGAGTGCAGCTCAGAAATCTTTCATGCAATTCAAAGATCAAAATTCATTCAAAGCTTTTCACTTGAAGCTTGAACATGCTGGCAAACTGTGACAGGACTGTCATTTGAAAGCTGTGTAACATGTCTTTCTTTCCAGCTACATTTTTCTTGCTAGCTGCATGTGTATTAGCTACATCTTCTCATTGCTTGCTGCCTATATTGCTTGCTAGTTGGATTTTCTTTAGGCCTAGGCTATTAGCTACATTTACCTCAGACCTAGTCTGCTTTACAGTCCAGAAACACACACTCGCATGCTTGTTTGCACCTAGGGAAGGTTTAAGTCAATAAACATTTTTGGATTTGGGAAAATACAGAGGAAAACCTTATTAGTAAGCTGACAGCTTGAATCATGGAGCTGTTACGCAGCAATGCAAGTTTGCTAACATCATTTGTGTGTTTATATTAGCTAATGTTTGGTACATTTTCAGCACACACTGTTTAGTTTTAGAGATACTCACTAATGTAATTCAGGGGAGACAAAATGTTTTAGATACCATGTTCTTCATATTTCTTTTTTCAAGCGGTTATGCTGAATACGTAATACACGACTTTGATAGTAGTGAACAACTTGCTAGGTGAAATGCTATGTTAACATTACCATCTTTATAGTCCCAATTATTTTTTTTTAAATAATTTTTCTTTTAGTTTTAATGTTATTTCCCCTGAAGCAGAAAGTCATGGTGAAACATAGTGAGTGGCACTTCGCCATTACACTGTACATTAAAATTAGTACCATAATGTTCGGGGAAAGACACTTCACAATGTCGAGAGCACTTGATTTGACAAAAATCTGATCTTACACGGAGGTGCAAAGTTGATGAGCAAAATTGTTAGTGGTGAAGAGTTTTTTGAATGCTAGTTTTGCTATTTTAGAGCAAGCTAGCTTATCTTAATACCTTAAATCTATCATATTTATACTTAAATCCACAAAATGTTATTGTATGCAAAAATAAAGTGGATTTAGCAAGTGGAGCTTTGCATTCTCAAGCTTTAATAAGCTTTAAAGGCCTTTTGATTAGTTATTAGGATTCTGCTCTGGCGTAACACACACAGGTTCTGACAGGGCGTGAACTAATTTGTGCTTCCGAACCGATTCGATTGAGTTTGTTGTGAAACATGTTTTGTCTTGTCTCTTGGCTTGAGCTGTGTCATGCTTCATTGTGCATGAGGTTTTTTTTGTGTCTATTGTCTTTCTGCATGAGTCAGTTTGATTTATGCCTATTTCACTGTCACTGCTCAGCGCACTTACCATTTCTTTTTGTGCACTTTTCTTTCTTGTCTTTGCATTTTCTTTTTTTTTCTTTTTTTTGCCTTTCAGCTTGAAAAACTATGATGGCTGTATTATAAACTGGACTGTAGTGGCATGGTGTTTTAGCGTATTCTTTTTTTCCCCATTCTCGTTTTTTTTTTCCTTTGTAGACTTTTTTTGTGTCCATTATTCCGGCTCTACACCCTGCATCTCACAAAATCAATACACAGTCTTTTTCATCCCAGATCCTTTTTATTTCATACAGACTATTTTCCATTTTTGCGATCATACTAGATAGCACATGGATTGTCTTAAAGAATAAGGCACACGTGAATAAAGCCAGCCGATTTCAGCTTGTTCCTTTCAGGCATTAAGATGCAGCGAGGCCTAACGAGCCCTCGATCTAACGAGATCTCCAGCTCGATTTGCCAGGGGTGAGGCTAATGAGAAGTTGTCGTCTTCACACACACACACACACACACACACACACAAAAAAAAACCGCAAAGCAGTTTGATAATTACTGCTGAGCTGCCTGGAAGACTGATCTCACAATTCACACCACATTTTGTTTTTCTTCTCCAAAAACTATCTGCTCCTTAACCGCAGGTGTGAAAAGCCTCCTTTTTTTATTCTATTTCTCCTTCTCTTTTTTCTGCCTTTTTCTGTCTAACTCAATTACTACAGGCATTTGAATTCAGATTTGCTCATTTCGGGCATCGTGAAATTATGCGTAGAAATTGCCTCAAATTTGCTTTAATCGTTTTAAGCACGTTTCTAGACACTCTCGTGGTAATTCACTTGGAATTTTCATATTTAACCCAGATTGTTAGCCCAGTGGCGGTGCTACCTGAGAGAGGGGGAGTAGTTTAGGTTTTATTATTCACAAGTTGTAAAGTTGCGCGCCCTTATTTGCTTAAACGCCCAGCAGGAAGACTTCTTAACATATTAGACAATTAAACTCCAAATACAGCTTTAGTTCCCCCGACCACCCCCCCCCCCCCAAAAAAAAAAAAACCCCCCCAAAAAAAAAAAAAAAACACATTTTAATTAGTGTGTGTGAGTATGTACAGTTACTAATGATTAGTTTTAATGCTTTAAAACTTTAGGTAACAAAATAAAAAGTAAATTAACAGAAGAGAAATCCAATTCAAATCAATATTTGGTGTGACCATCCTTCGTTTGAAAAACAGTATACGTTCTTCCATCTGATGCTGTTCCAGATATCTTGAAGAACTAACCATAGGCATTCTGTGGATGTAGGCTGCCTCAAATCCAAATGTCTCTTAATGTAATTGCAAGACTTGATGATGTTGAGCTCAGGGCTCTGTAAGGGGGCCAAGCCATCACTTCCAGGACTCTTTTTTTGTTCTTTACATTGAGGATCATTCTTAATGACATTGGCTGTATGCATCGGGTCATTGTCCTGCTGCACAATAAATTTGGGACCAACCAGATGGTATTGCGTAATGGATAAGCATCTACCTGTGTTTCTCAGCATTAATCATGACCAAATCTCCAACTCCATTTGAATAAATGCAGCCCCAAATTTGCAAGGAACCTCCTGCACCACCTTCACCATGATTTATTCATTATTGTACCTTTTATTAAGCCCCTCGGCAAACAACTTGATTCCTGCTACAGCCAAATATTTCAGATTTTGATCATTCCAGAGCACCTGCTGCCATTTTTGGCACAGCTCCTATGTTTCCGTGCATCGTCGAGCCGCTAAGCCTTGTTTCCACGTCAGAGGTATGGCATTTTAGAAATAATATTTCCATAAATACCATTTCTAGCCAGACTTCTTTGAATAGTAGATGGGTGTATCTGGGTCCCACTAGTTTCAGCCAGTGCTTTGATAACACAGCTGGACATCTTCTGATGTTGAAGGGAAGTAAGCATGATGTGTCTTTCTCCATATTGCCCGTTTCTTTGTGCTTCTTCAAATGAGCTTGAACAGTACATCTTGAAACTGAAGTCTGCTTTGAAATCTTCGCCTGGGAGAAAACTTGCTGATGCAGTAGAACCACGTTGTGTCTTGTTTCTTGCGTCTTTCACAACCTCACCTCAGTAGCAGAGTTTGCTGTTTAAAGCTCCTCCACAGCTGTTTCTGTTTCAGTTAATAACAGTGTATGAATCTACATCTAAAATTGATTATTAGAACCTGCTTGTCATAATTTGTTAATCATAGACCTGACTCTACAAAATCCGAGAGTTTGTGCAGATTTGAATTAAAAGCCAAAGTGTAGTCAAACCAAAGATTGTTTTGATTTGGATTTTTCACTTTGCATTTTGGAATTTGATAAAAACAAAAAACAAAAACAAAAAATACAATTTAATCAAGCATTTCACTTTACAGCACTTATTCACACCTGCCCAAACCTTTTGCATAGTACTATATTTGTAACTGTGTGTGAAAATTTGAAAACAGAGATTTCTAATAGCTCTGACAATCTGTCACTCAGTCCCGGATTCTGAGGAGAGAGAAGAGAAGTAGCACTGCATTACATAACCTACCAGACGGATAAAAGAATGTTACTTTATTCCCTCCAGGGAAGAACGAGATCGTGAGATCCGAGTTTGCGTATGAAGTGGCTTGGCAGAAATCTAAGGGATAAAGATGAGACACGACGCTTCCTCATTTCCGCACGGATTTCCGTTACAGTATGTCCTGTGGCCACGTATGCCGATAATGAGAACGATAACCTTGGCATTGGTGCTCTGTTTTTCGCGCATCATCGACGCAGTTTCAAGGAATTTGGTGTTTGTGCTATTCTGAAAGGCGAAAAAAATAACAATGATGGGCTCGTGTAATGGAGCAGATTTTGAGGATGATTCTATTTTTAATAATAGAATAATTGTCATTTTTTTTTATGTATTAATTAATGGAAGGTCTGTTCTGTGATGCGATAAACCTACAAAGCGCTGGCACTGGAGACTCCTCCCATAAAAGCTTTATAATATAAATGCTTTCATTAAACAGCACATTTTACTATGCTTGTTACATGATCATAGATAAACGTTCTTCCCGGCTTCTCCCATTAGGGGTCGCCACAGCGGACCATCCGCATGTTTGAATTGGCACATGTTTTTACGCTGGATGCCCTTCCTAACGCAACCCTCCTTATTTATCCGGGCTTGGGACCGGCACTAAGGCTTGTGCAACCCTAATGACTGGGGTTGGTTCCCTGACCGGGGATCGAACCCTGGCCGCAGCGATGAGAGCGCCGCATCCTAACCACTAGACCACCATGATCATAGATGATTATGTAAATTGGTTGTTACTATAGAAACTGTTTACATTTGTACAAGAACATTAACATCAATGCAATTGTGCGAATTGCACTACCGAATTTCTATCAGTGTAAAGTTAAGCAGAATTGTAATATAAATACATTTATAAACACTCACATTTGCATTTTTTTTTCTACTCACACTTACACCATTCTAAAGACCAAGGGGCAATACCACCTCTCTCTCTTTTTCTCTCTCTCTCTCTCTCTTTCTCTCTCTCTCTCTCTCTCTCTCTCTCTCTCTCTTGTGCATGCCTTAGTGCTTTGGAGAGTGGCGATTCAGGGGATAGTCAGGCTGATGAAGTATCCTTCCCTGCAGGTCATTAAGACAGACCCAGCAAAATGATGGTTAATGACCTCCTCACTAATTCCATAAATCATTTATTTGGCTCAGCACCTGCTCAAGCTATTAAACACCAACATTAGAACGTGTCTGCATGTGTGTGTGTGTGTGTTGGGGAGGCTCATTGCCGCCAGCAATGGCATTAGGCCTCCCTCACTTTTTTTTATATTTCTTGTTCGGGAGTGTTATAGTAACCCTTTCAACACATACACAGATACAATTGTTTCATTCTAGTCTCACATTTGTAGACACACAGAGAGGACAGAACGAGAATATAACATACTACTACCCTCCTAGTATATGCTCTCATACATTAGTCTCCATTTATTTATCATTTGCCATAAGATATGCACATAACATACCTGTCTCACATTATATCAAAACTTCATTACCCCGTAAAACGATAACCCACCTGTCTGAATTACCATCTAAAAACACCTGCTTCACCAGTAGATGTCTTGCATTTATTGATGTCTGTGTACAAGAGAATAAACAGAAACCCACCTTTCTCACACTATCATAATACAATCTCTTTACTGCTCAAGCCCACAGATACAGAACACATCCGGTTTGCTTTTTAATTGAAAATAAGCTCACCTGTCTCACTCTCTAATCATACCTTTACAAGTACAACCATCCCTGCATAGCGGTAAAAGCTACAACGTCCCAGTCTCATCGTCTGAGTGCATAGGTAACAAAGATTGAGTTAAAACATCTGTCTCTCAAGCAGAGCCCAGGGATATAGAACACATCTGTCTGGCTTTGCATCTGTGTAAGTGAGAATCCTTCACCTGTCTCACTCCCTGATAATACCTTTGTATTAATAACAATCTCCGTGTAGCCGTAAATGCTGTATGCCATGCCTCATGAATGTGTAACACAGAGAGAGCTGTTTCAACATCTGTCTTATTCTCAAATGGAGTCTAGGGATACATCTGTCCTGCTTTCATTCCCAATTATGTGACTGAAAAGGAGCTCAATTGTCTCCTTCTATAATAATGCCTTTATAACATGACTGTCTCATGCTGCGTACACACTTGTCTCACATACTGGTGGACGTTATATTTGTAAGCTGTAACCCATCTGTCTCACGCTCTACAAACAGGCCTACGCTAACACTGAGAGCCAGAGCTCTCTTCTTGTGTTTGAGTTTATGCCTGGAAAACGAGTGAATTATAATTTCACCCCATTCCTTAATTATAAGTACATACCACTTATTTACTCCCACTTGTTTTCTTCACTGCCCACGATGCACTGCCTAATTATCTGCCTAGTCTTTTTTTTTTCCTTCCAGTTCTCAAGCACCTTCTCGTCCTTCTTTCTTTGTCTTTGGTACTCTTGTCTTCTGCTCTACTCATTTTTGATCAGGGAAAATGAAGTAAGCATAATCTGCTCTAGATAAAAATCTAGATAAAAGATAAAAATAACCCCAGGCTTCCTGTCGCCAGGCTCTCGTCTCATTCCGAGTGCATTATGGAGGCTTGTCAATCAACCCCAGTGCTTCTCCGTTCTCATTTCCCACATATTTGCCGCCTCCCTCACGCGCTTTCATAACTTCCACAGAAAGAGACGCCACAGCTAAAGCAATCATCTCCCCTACATCATCACCCCACCCCGACTTTCCCACTCACCTTGTTACGGCCTATTAATATCTCTGATTTATGAAGAATTAAATGAAGTTCAGGACAAGGATACTTTGAAACTCTTTTTTTTTATGATTAATTCATATCCATTTTGATGATTTCGTTTTTTTTTTTTCGGTTATTATTTTTTTGCAAAAACTTTTGACCTATTGGATGGTTATTACATTAGGTTTCATTTTATAGAGGCAATAATATCGCATGCTGTTTTCTCGATTGTGATTAGTCCCAAAAAAATGCAGTTACAGACTTTAAGTCTTCCTCCACGCCAGTAGGGGGCGATAGAATGTTCCATGTACAAGATAAACTCTTGTATAGTGTACTTAATGTAGAGAAAAAGAAATAGAATGGGAAAATATTCAAAAAATTGAAGTTCCCAATTTCACAGATCTAGGATTTGTTCAACCAAACATCCAGACATCAACAGCTCAGAGAGATCAAATTATTTTTCAAGTCCTTAATGCAAAGGAGCTGCTTGATTATCAAATTGCACACTTTGAGGACAACATGACTCTTCTCTTCTTTGAATCAGTCTAGATGATCCATGGAAATGTATAATCCTGGAAATAACTAATAGGAAGATAATATTATATACCAAGAGCAGATTAGAAGGTCACTATAAAGCTTAACCCCCAACATCTTAAAACCAGGCTGTTCACTCACCTTTATTCCTGTGAAACGCCTAACAAAAAAAAATTATATAACCTCTGTGATCCTTCCTCCATTTTACTTCTAACTTCGAGTTAAAAATGTTTATACAAAGTGATATCAAAAGGTTTCTGTTTACAAGAACATACTTTATCTACACCTTCAAAATAGTTCCCTTGCAGGACATTACAGCTCTCCCAGTGTTCCTGACACTTCTCGAGTATGTCCTGGAAGTCTTTTCTTTTTTTGAGATGTGTCAAGCACCTCCTGCGATTCGCTCTGGATCTTCACAATGGTGTCAAAATGGCGAACTTCGAGCTCCATCTTTAGGAGTTGGCGAGTTGGTTGGGTGCGGAAGTGAGATCATGTGGATTGTTCTCCGATGATCATCATGCACATGTTACCGAATGGTTGGACATTTTCGTGGTTTGAGCTTGTCATAGGATAATCTCTCATCGTCTTCTGATAATGTTCTTCCAGCCCCGAAGAGCAAATCTCGCTCAAATCACCTCAAACGACATATAGGCATATAGGCAAACGTATCGAATGTCCCTGTGGAAGATTTCAGTTTAACGCAGAATGTCACGTTGCTCTTTGTTCTAAATCGCTGTCCATAATGAAATCAGATGTGGTCAAGCAAGTGGACAAAATAGCACCATTATTCTCAAAACCTTTAGATACCACCTTGTGTAAACACACTTCCTATAGTATGGTATTGTTTCTACAGTAACGACATACACATATGCCGTAGGGTGGAGAAACTTGGGATGAAGTCAGCTGAGGTCCAAACTCTATAGTAGGCGAGTGAGATTTTGCACACCAACCTATGAAAAGGTTTTTGTTGTGCACAAATGCATTGTCATGCTGGAACAGGTTTGGGTCTCCTAGTTCAGATGAAATCAAAAATGAATTCCACCACATCCAAAAACTATAATCCTATACAATTGTGGGCCTCTAAGTTTGAGGCAGTTTGAGAAAGAAGCACAAAAACAGTAGTTTTCAGTAGGAGATATTTGAAAGTTTGGAAGACTCCAGCGTCTGTTGTTCATAGCAGCCAAATGGAAACTCATTTTCCCTGTGATATGATGAACTCCAGTGAACTCAAGGTTTCTTTGAGCCACATTGCATCGGTGAGATGTTGATTATTTTCCTATAACAGCACTAAGTGTTTGCTTCTTATAATATATGTAGCAGACTTTCTGTAAAACCGTATTGACTCTGTCAAACAGGGATCACAATTCATTTATAATAAGTCTCTTTTATTTATCACTATCTCTCTCTTACACTGACACACACACACACATACAGACACACAAACACCAATATGTTTAAAGTAGAATACATTCAATTTATCCCCAATCCCCTGTGAAGCTTCTGTGTGTTAGGAGTCTGATTATGTGCAGAAAAAAAGTTTATTTTTTATTTTACATTTATAAAAGCTGTATGAATCCTGTAATTGTCCTTTTGTTGTGTGTGTGTGTGTGTGTGAAAGAGAGAGATGCTGGGAGCTATACATCTTTGCTACTGAAATGCTTTCTCACAGTGAACAGGTGTTCAATCAGTGCTGCCCAGCATCGACCTATGGCTTTGATTTCGATCTCTCTCTCTCTCTTTCTCGTTCTCTTTCTCGCTCTCTATCTCTCTTTCTCTCTCTCCTCTCTCTGTCATTTTCATTCTTTGTTATTTTACCTCTTTTACTTCCATTCATTTTCTCGTTCATTCTTTTAAACTCTTACCAGTCGCTGTTTCTCCACATCTTAACATAGAGGTGGCTGTTGCCACAGTAACAGGACCGACGTGTCCGTGGCGCGAGTGTACACGATGCTAGTCTTCACGACATTTTTATTGCTAGCAGTCAGCCTTTCTCTGTTTTAAAGTCACCCAAAAATGTGTGTTTTTTCGGAGGGAGGAGGAAATAAAAATGTATCCACATTATTGTTTTCTGTCGATCTGGGTTCTGTTTTGTACGACTTGACATTTCTGCCAAAAAAAAAAAAGAAAGAATGACCAAAGAAGTCGGTGACGTGCGCACACTTGTATACTCATTAAGAAATTGTTTAGATCAGGGTTGCTCACACTTTTTCCGGTTTGCAGGCTACTTTTAAAACGCCCAAGCCGAAATGATCTACCTACATTGTAAAAATGTTAAACAAATATTTATTGATTTATACACTGAACATACTTAATACAATATATGTTGGGGTACCTTGCATAATTGCACCTTATGGCACAATACAATTCAGTACATTTATAGTCATTGCCTTACTCTGATGACTTGAACTGAATAGAGTCAGTCAGCGTTGCATGGCCCAGATGGTCGCTGCTGGGGGGCAGCGTCAGCCATGATGGTATTTAGACTTAATAATCTTGATTTGGTAAAAGGCTGACTCACATATATAAGTAGAGTCACTAAGCTTGCTGGAGTTCTGCAGTAACTCGTGCACGTCTGACTGAGTGGTAACCAGTGTGTTGAAGATCTTCCCTCATTCTGCTTTTAAACCAGTACTGCATGCTGTGCTTTATATAGGCTACACAGTAATGTGTTTAGAAAAAAAATGAGGCTTTATAATGATCTTGTTAAGGATGAGAAGAAAGAAAAGACTGTGTATACTTTGCCCGGGTGTAAATGGTCATGCGGTTAAACTACAGCATGCCGTTATGTATCTTGTGTGTGTGTGTGTGTGTGTTTCAGATCATGGGTGATCGGCGCAATAGCTTTGCTCTGTTTGCTGGGTCTGACCTGGGCATTTGGACTCATGTATGTCAACGAGAACACGGTCATCATGGCCTACCTCTTTACCATCTTCAACTCGCTCCAGGGCATGTTCATCTTCATCTTCCACTGCGTGCTGCAGAAAAAGGTAACGTGCTGTTTGTTAGTTTGCACTGTAGAAGACATTATCCAGATTATTAAAATCTGACTTAAATCAAACTTAAAACTTGGGTTAGTAGTTGGTTAAGGTGCAGATCTTTTGACCTGATGGTTCACATTTCCTTATCTGAATTATGGAGAAGATTTTTTCTATTTGTTTAAGAATTCACGGTTGAGATGTCTGGATTCAACTCCACTCAAACTCCAGGGACTATGGTCTAGTCAAGTCATAGTCTATATGAACAAAAGTTTGTGGACACCTGATTATTAGATTTGTTTTTGAACATTTCATTTCGACCCTCACGTTTAGATGTTCCACTAGATTTTGGAGTGTACTTGTGTAGATTTGTGGAGATATATTCAGCCACAAGGGTGTTAGTCAGGTACTGATGTAGGTGAGGTGAGGAGGCCTGGGGTGCAATCAATGTTCCAATTCATTCCAAAGGTGTTTAATAGGGTTGAGCTCTATAGCAGGCCACTCAAGATGAGAAGAACTCATAAAAAAGCAATTTTCCAAGAAGCTCGCTTTGTGCACAGGGGCATTGTCATGATGGAACAGCTTTGGGTCTCCTAGTTCAAGCACCTGCAGACTATGCAACTGTGTGGCTTCAAGTTTGTTGTAACAGTTTGGGGAAGAATCACATATAATTAAAAGAATTATTAAACAAATAATAATCAGGTGCTCCAATACTTTTGTGCAAACTCAAACTATGCTACTGTGCTTTGTTGCATCTAAGCTGAGAAAGAAAATTTTTAGTAGGTTTATATTTTTATATTATTATAACCCGCTTTACATTGTATTGTTTTTCGCGTGTAGGTACGTAAGGAGTACGGCAAGTGTTTGAGGACCCACTGCTACAGCGGGAAGAGCGTGGATTCCTCAATGGGCTCGAGCAAAAGCTCAGGCACCCGCGCACCCGGGCGCTACTCCTCCAGCTCACAGGTAGAGGGCATAACTTTCGCAAACACACACAAAGTGTTATAAAAAATTTCAAAAAATCCTGTCAACCAACACATCTTTAACTGTTCCTCACATGCATGAGCTTCATAGTTGTTCAAAACTGTTATTTGTGTTTTCCCTTTGTGTTTTCTCTTTCTTTCTCTCTTTCTCTCTCTCTCTGTCTCTCTCATCACAAGGTCCACCACCAGCCTTGTATGACAAACTGCTCACAGTTACAGTATGAACAAGTAATTATCTGCTCTCTAATATTCTACATCCAATTCATTACCGGTGCTTTTACTCTGCCGTCCCTGAGCAGCAGTGCAATAATACTGTTACGCGCTACATATTCCAAACTGTATCAGACGCTTAAGGCAAGCATAAATGAGTTCGATCTCATGCTTGATTGCTGTTCTACTTGCTTTCTTATACTGCACTACACTAAAAACTGCATGATTAGCATTTAGCGAGTTGTCAGTGCCTCTGTGTGTGTGTGTGTGTGTGTGTACGGTGCTCGGTGATGCAATACATCGCTGAGGTGTCTCACCTTAATTGCATGCGACGGGAATCGGTCTTTATGGAAGTCGCAAATCCACCCTTATTAATGCACAAGTCATTGAAAGGAACAGTGCAGTGAAAAAAAGTCACCATTTCATCATATTATTTATTTTTTTCGCCCTAAAGTTAGGACATGAAGTCTGTCTTTCCCCCAAAATGTTTTCTGTAAACACACCGTAATCATTACTACTATTCCCGATTCGCACAGCATCATTATGTATGGTATTAAAACGCAATAGGGCATGCTGTGATAGAATAATAATCAACGATGGGGTGATATGGTCGAATAGTTTAGCAATTTTTCCAATCACAACCAAGTGTTTCCTCTTCTACATTACTTTAATGTAACATTAAGTTAGTTCCTGTTTCTTTTTACATCTATATGTAATCGCTATTATATAAACAAATGTGCGTGATGCACTTGAGGTTCTTTGGGGTAAAAAAAAAAAACTCCAATAATACAAGTCAAAAGTAATCAATGTATTTATAATGACTCAATTCTTAACAATTATTCATTAGTTCTAATTTGTATAAGTACAAAAACTGATAAACCGCTTTTTCTCCATCTATCTTTACTCCCAATAGAGTTTTAGATTGATGGTATTTTTAGTGCGTCCTAATGAACCAACATCAGAATGTATTAATTGATGGAGACGTCAAAGCACTTTTGTAAGACGCTTTAGATAAGGGCTTCTGACAGACCCTATAAATATAAATGTACAAGATCTGACTGACTGTAGCAAAGAATCAGTGAGAACTGATATTTTAATAGATGTAAATCATAACATCTTGTAATATTATACAGAATTTTGCAAAATAATTAATGGGGGATTTTGGTGGTGTGGGGAACAAGCAGCAATGTAAAGAGTGTCATACTTGAATAAAAGTATAGCGACCTTACTGCATAATTTACTCTATAACAAGGTTAAAGTAACCAATTTCAATATGACTTGAGTAAAATATCTAATTTGAACAGTATTGAATGTAGGTTTAAAGATGCAATAGTCCTCAACATTAAGACACGTGTTAGCGAAAAGCCAAAAAACTGTAGATTTGAGGGGTTTCGTTTCATAAAATACAAATCAAATGTATCAAAATGTATTGCATTAACCGCAATCAACACAACAGCGTCATCAACATGCAGGATTTCAAGATCAAGCAAGTCGGTCGAATAAACAAAACAAAAGACAAGGTAGTAAAAGCTGTCTTTTCAAAATATATCTTCAGTGAACACATTAAATTACAGTTTTATCTCACAAATTTTGAAGCTCTGTTAGTATTCAATAGACAAACTAAAGTGAATGGTTTTAGATAAAGTAAATCCAAATATTATTAATTTGCTAATTAAAATATAGTGAAGTAAAAAGTACAAATATTGAATCATAACTATAGTTGAGTAGATCAGTGGTCCCCACCCCCCCGGGTCAACTGGTACCGGGCCGCACAGAAAGAATACATAACTTACATTATTTTGTTTGATTTATCTGATTTTATCTGATCTTTTATTTTGGAAAATTACCGAATTCTCTCCGCCACATCTGTCTATGATTCACTCTTAATGCATGCCATGATGTTTGCCTCGGTCACATGTCTTACCTCCATCCGCTACCTTCTTAAAGAGGCTGCTCCGGCCGCTAACACATAATGCATTACCGCTAAATTAAAACCCCTTAGATAGCAAAATAAACAAAAAACATCACAAGGTTTCTTCCTTATGCCGTCTCGGGGAGTTTTTCCTTGCCACAGCTGCTCATCAGGGACAAACTTACTTACAAAGAACGTATTTACTTTTCACCACATTATCGCTGCTTTGAGACAATGTTCATTGTTAAAAGCGCTATACAAATAAAAATTAATTGAATTGGATTGAATTGAATATTTTATTTTAAGATTTTGAAAATAATTATTTTTATGCCGGTCATGTTATTTTATTTTGTTGTATTTATCCGCCACACCTTAAAGGACGGTCCGTAAAAATATTGTCTGACATTAATCCGGTCCGTGGCGCCAAAAATACCCCCACTGGAGTACAAAATAAAAGTTGTTTATATCTTTGATACTCAGTAAAATCAAAAAGTAGGTAAAATCTTATGACTGGACACGGTTCTGATTCTGAGCCTAACTTCCACTGAGGAAGTCATTATTCATTCATGTCTGCCTGACAACATTGTAGGTATTATGGGCTCAGGTGAAACCCTTTATACATTCTGGTGTGTGTTATATAGTGTAGTAAATCATTGTTAGTAGTTTAGAAGAACATCCGATTTCGTTTATTTGGATTTCTGAGTTTCCTTCTAAAATAATAAAATAAATACAAATAAATCGTATACAGGTTAATAAGTGTCCGTGGACTCCCGGATTGTTCCTTTTTCATAAGACTCGAGCAGTTTACATGTCTCCAGATTCATTTATTAGACCTCGACACGCGGCTCAGACGTTCTCCAATAACGCTGCCTACGTATAAATATGTAAATCATAATCCCAAAATGCACATGCATATACGTGTCAAAAAGCGTGTGAACCTGACTCGTGACTCGGGCCTGCTCTGATAGTCCGGCGCGTGCGTCTGTGTAAATGTCAGTAAGATGAGTAATGTAGGCTGGATGATTGCATCCTCTGAATTCCGGCGTCTCATCGTGAGCAGTGATGGATGTCAGAGCGACCCGGTCCACAGCGGTATTTTAATCTCTAACCTGCCTTATATATATTTCTTTCTTTCCTCGCAGAGCAGGAAACGACTATGGCTTCACATCTTATTTAAATACATGCTAAGGCCTGGCTGCAAATGTATTCATTTAGAAACTAAATGAAATCGGTTGTATGATATAATTCGGTATGAGGATCTATCAAGCTGCGTTATAAAGCATTATTAATGCATAATACCTAATTATCGAAAGATCGCTTCATTTTGATTGTTTTATAACTATTACAAATGCTATGATTTTAATTGTTTAACATTGACGATATTTAGAACAAATGATCGACAATAATACAGTACGTCTGATAAGTCAAGCATTTATATACGCATTAAAATGCCTTAAGTGCATAGTTACAGTTATATATATGTGTAATACATAATCACATAAGTATCTCGAAAATCAGTATAGATATATAATAACATGTTCTAGGAGGATTGTATGTATAGTGGGTTATAAATGCATTTGTGACATAAGGCATTTTACACAAAATAATTATTTATGAAAGGTAGTTATATAAGAATACTTTGAGTATCAGAATGACAATGCATTATAATCTGTTATATCCTCTCATAATGCAAAGTGGTGGCGTATAAGTAATGCAAGATGCTGAAACCATTAATTATAATGATTCATGTTATTATTGTTATCATATTTATAGATTTTTCATCAATAATTATAGCAGTTTCTATCTTTTCTGATTAAAAGATTCGTAAGAATCTCATTGCACATTGAACCCCCATTGCACTTCACTCTTCTGGGAAGATGTTCCTTAGATTTTGCTTGTGGAGATTTAAAAGTCAGGTACTGATAAGGGTGAGGTGAGGAAGCCTGGGGTGCAGTCAACATTTAAATTCATCACAAAGGTGTTTGTTAAGGTTGAGATCAGACCTCTAAAGAAGGCTGCTGAAGAACTTTTATTCTAGCCACACATTTGGGGAACAACTGTTTGGGGAAGACCCACATATGGCTGGTAAAGTCAGGTGTCCCTATAGGTTTGTTCATATAGTGTTTGCAATGCATTATAATGGTTCATAAGAATTCTGAACACACTCATCATCAAATTTTTTTCACATTAGAAATTCGAATGGAAAATTATTATGGACACTTCTATAGTGATTACAAACTATTACATCAGGCATTGTTTATATATATATATATATATATATATATATATATATACTATCTCTAATATATTATATTTTATAAAAA
>MU551700.1:1538984-1626703 GCA_024362625.1 Silurus asotus
ATTAATATTAATATTTATTATTAATATTTTAATATTTATAATTAATATTATATAATCTTTTATGCATTTGTTTTTAATTTAAAAACTATATATGTATATATAGACACATACGTACATACACACACACACACACACACACACACACACACACACACACATATGAATGAACTTTGTGGTGACTATTTATTTATGTTTGAACCCAAGGGTCAAACTGTTAATCATCTAATATTGATGGCTGTATTAATGAATTAAATAATGTATAGTATTTTTTTTATTCATGTTCTTTGAAAAAACATATAGATAAACATCATATACACATACACTACATAGATACAAGTATTGAGATACCTGAGACAAGTGGTTCTTTTTCAAACTGTTCTTACAAAGTAGGACCACTGTTGTATAGGATATTTCAAGATGTGGTAACAATAAATTTCCGCACGAGACCCAAACCTGTTCCAGCATGACATTGCCCCTGTGCAGGGTGTAGATTCATGTACGTAGATGTGCTTCACATGGTTTAGTATGTCTAGTGAAACATCTTCCTGGAGATCTGGAGATTATTATAGAAGTAAAAAGGGGTCTAAATGTGAAATCCTTCCCTTTGAGGTTCAATGTCATTATCGAGGAACACGCACATTGCGTTTCGCATTATTTTTCTCCCTTCTATCTTAAACTGACTCACAAGCCAACGCAACCCAGCGATACGGATTGCTCTTTAGCATTTAACGCCTAAAAAAACAAACAAACCCCTGCTGTGTGTTTTTCATTAAAAGTCATCAAACGACACCAGAGCAGAATTTCGGTGCCGTACGACGTCCACGCGATTACTGTGAACAAATGGTCTGCAGCCAGGGTTTAATCATTTATAAGTAAGGACTAAAACAAGACAGCTGCAGCAATTTACACACAAAAACAGACGTGATTATGTATTTATGAATGACTTTCTCTTTTTACGGTCGTGTTTGATTATTGTAAAACATCTGTGAAGTGTGATTCGGTGATCACACACATTATTACAGCACTAATTGCAGTCAGAAATAATAATCAGGGCTTTTTTTTTACTGCAAACGATTCAACATCTCACCCTGATTGAGAAATCGATGAAGAAATGATCAGAATACGCGATCGGTTAACGACTTATGAATGATATTATCGTAGGATTTTGAGCCGCTGTATATAATATAGAAAGCAGATGATTTCTCTTTCTCTCTCACGATTTTTCCCTCTGTCTCTCTCTCTTTCTTTTTCTCTCAATCTCGCTCTCTCTATGTCTCTAAACATGCATTTCAGATCAGAGTTCAGTATGGCAATGATGTGCTGTTGTAATGACAGATTGATGTGCAGAGAGAGAGAGAGAGAGAGAGAGATGATGATGATGATGTGTCAGGGGTGGCAATAATTAAGTATTGAACATCACGTCACTTTCTTACATGCACACACACTTGCACACAAACACCGTCCTTTTTCACGCACAATACGGCAGAGCAGATGTTTCCAGGTGAGTAGGTTATAAATAAATAAATTAATTAACCTTATTTTTTTTTATCTCACACACAGACACACGTATATATCTGCACACACAAGCACACACAGGCAAAACAGATCGACAGATAGCGATCACTCGTCGCTGTCGGTCTGTAGGATGAAGATAAGGCAGCGTAAATCCCACAATCTCATGGTAGCAAGAGGAAAACTAGGTCAGAAAAGTTTTATTCTAGAAGAAGCGGCCTGTGTTGTTGTGTAGTAAAAATATCATATTGCATCCCTGAGCTTCTCCGTGTCGTCAACGAGGAAGAGAGCGAGCGGCATCAAAAGAAATGTTCGAAACGAGTTGTGCGTATTATAGCACGCAGACCGAGGAAAACCGATTATATCGCGGATGATCAAACGGATTATCTGCGTAATCTATCTGCACGTCTTCACATGGCACGTATTTGCTGGAAATATAAAGAACACTATAATATCACGGTACGAGTTCTAACATTTCTTACTTAAACTTAAAGCGAAAAATAAATAAACGAGGATTGACAAATGTTACGCTTTAAGGCTGTTCACAATCTATATATGGATTTCAAAATATTTACCAAATAATTAAATGTGAACTTATACTGTATGTTTTTTTTTTTGATATTTTTGATTTATTATTGAATTTTTGTCTTCTGTGTATTAGATGCGTCTATATTTTTTCTATGTGCAAAACAACAGGAGATTTAAAGCTAAATTCAGTGTATGTTGATGATAATTGATATTCCAAGATTCACGATTTTTTTTATTTGTCACAAACATAGTTAGAATAAAACCTGCAGTGACATGAAAAGTTTGTGTTCCACGTGTGTTCCATGAAATACTGGAACATTACCGTAATTTCCGGACTATAAAGCGCACCCTTATATAAGCCGCACCCACTGAAATTGGATTTTTATTTTGAACATAAATAAGCCGCACCCGTGTATAAGCCGCTGAAACTAATGAACTTTACACAGGCTTTAATGAAAGACAGTGTCTTTTACATGACTTGTATCTAAACAGTAGCCTACTAAGAAAGTCGTTGTTCACTGTCTTTCTCCTTCCTTTCACAACTATTTGAATGAGAAGGAAATGTCAGAGGAACATCATCCATATTTATGATGTGGTGCGCGCCAAATTCAGTGGGAGCGCATCTGATTTAATATAAAGAGTTTCATTGGCTGACCAAAACCGTTCAGCAATTTCATTGGTCTAATTTTATGGGGCTCCGTTTTTTGGCTTGAAGTTTGTAATACCGGGAAAAACCCAGAAAAAATTCATAAATTAGCAGCTTTATTGTTTAAGCCGCGGGGTTCAAAGCGTGGGGAAAAAGTAGCGGCTTATAGTCCGAAAAATACGGTAATTATTATTATTAATATTAGTAGTAGAAGTAGTTATAGTAGTAGTAATTATATACACTATATTTCAGGACACGTGACTTTTTTCAGGGATGTGTTGTTTGTTACCAGTAAGTTGGAAGCACACAATTGTATAGGATGTCTAAGAATTGTAAGAATGAAATCCCTTCACTTGAACTAAAAGACACAAACCTGTTCCAACATGGCATTGCACCTGTACACAAGGTGAGCTTCGTGAAGGTATGGTTTACATGGGTTGGAGTGGAAGTGGAATCTTGATTGGCCCTGCTTTAGAGCTCTGACGTCAACCCTGTTGAACACCTTTGGGATGAATTGGAAATCTGAGTGCACCCAACATCAGCCCATGACTTTACTTTTAACACCTTCTTGGGGCACAAATCTCCACAAAACAGAAGATCGGAGTTTATTATAACAGCAAAAAGGGAGTTAATGTGGAAACTCGCATAATATGGTCAGGTATCCACAAACTTTTGTCTATATAGTGTATTATATTTACGAGAAAATTCACTTTTTCCACTTGACAAACTTTTTTTTTCCCATCTTGTAACTTGATTGCAAAATGATGTTGACTGCAGAAGTATTGTTGATGGGGCCAAGACAATTTTCCACCGTCTGACTGTCATTCTCGACATTATAAACATGTAGATTGTTGATTGTGACACTCTGGTAGAAGAAAAAAAAAAAGAAGAAATTGAAGACTTTTTCACCGGTATGACGTTTTTCCACCCACCACTAGTCCTAGCCACAAGTCTAGACTTCCATGAAGCGCATCATGTCTTGCACTTTGAAAAAGAAATACCTCTGCTTGAGAGAAATGAGCAACAGCTGAGAAACAATCGATATATTATTACATCAGGCTTTTTTTTTTTTTGTTGTCTCCGCTGATCACCGGGGGATGCTGAAGGGCTAAAGTAACAATCCAGGAAGCAGCATGCATTCACAAAAGCACAAAAGTTGAGCGAATGACTCATGGCCAAGACGAGAACATCAGGCTGTACGTTGTGTTTATGTGGGCTGGGTTAAAAAAACACTCGCTTGTGTTATTCAAAGCGCCCGAGGCCTTGCTGCAAGGAGACAATTTTACTAGCAGCAGCTGCTTTAGGCTCATTTCCTTCCAACAATATGAAATATGTACTCATTTGAGTAATTCGGAGTAGAAGAAAACATGGATCTTTCAAGGGTTCAACTTTTTCATCGGAAGAAAGTTTGCAGAGCTGCTATAGTCGCTGGCAAAAAAAAAAAAAAAAATCACGTTACTTATGTCTTAGTAATATCCAGAATAAAAAAATAGTTTTAAGTCCTCGAACTTACTGTAACTTTCCTCATCCTCTCTAGAGTGGCTTATTTCCTCTCTCTCTTTCTCTCTCTCTCTCTCTCTCTCGCTTTCATTCTTCTCTCCAGAGAAACCAAGCCCTTGTTCTTCTTCCACATATCGCTGCATGTTTCATTTATTTAGTGGTATTTGATTATTTCCGAGTGGATATGGAAGGCATCTAGAAAAACAGACGGATTGCAGGATACATAAACAGATAGAAACGCAAGTGAAGTAAAAGTTGACAAGTATAAATATATGTATAAATTATATATATTTATATATGTATAAATGTATAAATAGAGGGTGGGGTTATCCTTTGATGGTATGAAATTGAACAATGTATGTTCTTTATATGTTTTGAAAGTGTTGCTTAGGTAATATGTAAAACAACCACAGACTTGCAGTATATACAGTGTATATATTTTAAAAAAAAAAAAAGAAACTATATACACACACACACAGTATTTCACACAAGTGAGTGCACCCCTCACATTTTAGCAACCATTTGAGTCTTATTTTTCAAGGGACAATACTCTAGAAAATGTAAAACTACCACAGACTTGCAGTATATACAGTGTATATATTTAAAAAAAAAAAAGAAACTATATACACACACACACAGTATTTCACACAAGTGAGTGCACCCCTCACATTTTAGCAACCATTTGAGTCTTATTTTTCAAGGGACAATACTCTAGAAATAAAACTTGTACATATTTTAGTCAATGTGCAGCTCGTATAGCTTGTATATCCTCTGGTAATAGTGGTAGTGTTGCTTAACCATGCAAACCCACATGTCCTATTGATCAAGTTCATGCTTTTGTCTGCTTGACAGGACCATACAAATGTGTGTATCTTGTATTGGATCAGTTATTTGTGTTTGGGGATTTGAGTACAATTCTCTCATACTGACCTCCGGATGCTCAACATGGCACCTCATGGCTAAAGAGTCTCTGAGGATTTGAGAATTAGAATCGTTGCTCTCCACAAAGATTTAAAGACTACACAAACTTTTTATTTGGATGACAGTTTTAAGAATAGGCATTCACACACAGCAGCTTCACAGAGATAACAAATCTAAATGTATATACATTTGCGCCTATACGTTTATCTTTAATGATTTAACAGAACACATCAGTGGTGAGGAAAAGAATTTCTGAGACAACATGAGAAATCAATCTTAAGAGAAACCAGATTTGACAATGGAAAGCATTCACATCGGGGTGACACACAACCACACACACACACTATATTATATATAATTTGTTCCTATACTACAGTTACTCAATTGTTTATGTCATGGTCAACCACACAAGGCTCTCATTTAGCACTGGTTATGTTTAAGGCTCAAGGTAACGAACATGTGGTGAAGTAAAACATGGAATTATGCATTATAAAGAAGTGGAGTAATTGTATATACAATGAATTCTTACAAATGTAAAAATGTACTTAAGTACAGTGACTTTGTTTAAGTCCCCCATGTTCTTGATGAAAAAGGTTTTCTCTGGAATTCAGATTTATATAAATGCATATAAATAGGTCAGGTTCAGATTCAAGATTGATGCTCAGATTGGTCCTCAGAAATACTTTGCTATGCCTACTGTATATCCAAATCATGGGTGTACTACTGCTGAACATATGAGAAATCCTTCCTGTGAAATCCTTCCTGAATTTCCCATACAATGTTTTCATGACTTAAACAGCAAATAACAAAGGGAATGTGAGGGAGTTGGCTTGTGCGTAAGTGTAATCGAAGACATACTGTACATGTTGTTCAATGTCTACCTGACCATTCTGTATATTCATAACCTATGAATGTTCCAACGGTTGCATATGCTGTTTTAAAACCCTGCAGGAATCATGTGTTTGTACGCACACGCAAAACTGCTATGTTTGAGGCTGCACGGCTGGACAGACGATGCCGTCACATCTGCTTCCTCCCGGGTGTTTCCTCTGTGCTTCCTTTGTTCTCTGAACGATTCATTCGAATACTAATGTTTTGCGCCTTGTTCCTCCACCTGCAACGTACCAACACTGATGTTGTGTGGACTTCATGACTGCATTTGTCTAACGTTCTGTGTCTTTTTTTCTCCGTGTGTGTGTGTGTGTGTGCGCGCGTGTGTGTGTGCGCGTGCGCACGTGTGTGTGGCTGTATCAGGTGCTATGGCCAATCATCTCATCTCAAATGCTCTGCTGCGACCGCACGGTTCAAACAACCCCTATAACACTTTAGTGGGCGACGCGACCGTGTATAACAACCCCACTCTGAGCATGTACAACACACAAGGTGTGCTGGTCCTTTTTAATCACCTCGGCTAACTGGCTCCCTCCGTGTGGGTGTGTTAGTGCATGAGGCATGCGGGTGTGTAAGTGGGCAGGGCTCTGCGCATTCCTGCATCTCTCAATTTGCCTTTCTGTAGCTGCGTCATGGTTTCCTGCTGGTGTTTTCTTTTTTTATTTCTCCTCAGTGAGCATCACACACAGCAGCATGCAGAAAAGGATTCAAATAAACGAAATAAAGACTATACAAAGGTAAAATAGGTGAGCTCGGGTTTCTCTGGCGCCTCCCGAATTGTTTACCTACCGAGCTTAATTCTGAGGTGTTTGTTCAGCTTCGAGTCGCTGAAGCATCTGCAGTGTGTATGCGCTCTTGCGAGGACACAGCAGGAGGCCTGACACTTTTCTCGGCGGCCGCCGCAGCTCCGCATGATGCTGTCACGCCGCCTTCTCTGTTTATTACTCCCGTGCACCGTCATTCTGCCTTAAATCTCTCACGCTCTACGTTTTATTTTTCCCCATTCGTCCCTTGGTTATTTGGGGTCTTTACAAAGGTAAAGGCTTTTTGACAAGGAAAAAGTCCCACTTATTCGATTGTACATCAAGTAGAGTCAGATGTACGTTTCTCACACGAGGCACCAGTTCGGTGCAAACTTCAGCTTGGCATCATACTACAAGTTTCCTGGAACTGGAAAGACTTAAAATGCTGAAAGGCTGAAAAGCATCATCTCAACCTTGAAATGTAATATCAATAAAAGCCCTAAAATTATGAGTAGATCCCAAGGTACTGCTGATGACTGTTTTAGTACAATCGATAATTCTGTAATATATATATATAATTTTTTTTGTGTGTGTTTTTTTTTTTCTAATGGATTCGAATAGCCGGGAAAGGATTCAGCGAGGTCTTACCTCTTAACAAGGCCACTTTTGACGTGCTTCTCTTCTTCATCTGTCTCTTTGTGTTTTCCGTGTCGTCCTTGTGTGTCATGCATGTCCTTTTTTTCAGACCTGTCACTGAATGCTTACCTGTGCTTTCTTTCCCTTCTTCTTTTCCTTCTTTCTTCCTTTCTCCATGCTGTCCGTTAAGACCCCTACAGAGAGACAAGTATGGGAGTCAAGCTAAATATTGCTTACCAAATGTAATTGTCCTTGTATTTCCTTCTTCTACTTGCTTTTTTTTTTTTTTTTTTTTTTTTTTTTTTTTTTATTTTTTTTGTAAAAAAAAAGTTTTTATTTTGGTAAAAATAAGATTGTACTTAACAGAGTTGCCAATTTGGAATTGTTTTCCCCTAAAAGAACAATGACGAGTCAATTCTGAAGGTCTGATCTGTGAGGCCCGTTCACATTTATATCGATTGAAGTACAGTTTTGATTTGCAGGCAAATGACTGATCCAAAGGAAGTTAGAAATAAATAGGGTTAGAAAAGTGGCAAAAAAAGACTTGATTTGAATACAGAGGGGAAAACGAGTGCCCTCGTCTGTTACCTGCTCCCACTTTTTCTCTGCTGCCGATTCAAGAGAAAGATCTGGAGCCTTCATAAAGGCTTAAGGAGCTCCATACTTTCTCCGCATGAGAGAGCCTGAGATGCCTTCATCCCCTCTCCCCCCTTTTCCACCTTCGGCCTTATTTAGCACCTTAATAAAATATAAATAAACGAATAGAATAACTTATTTTTTAAGAAAAACAATACACTTGATCCTTGAATGGGATTAGTCATGCAAACCATGTAGTGCTAAATAAGGGCCAGTGTTGATTTGTTGATTGGAGTCTGACTGATAGACCTGGTTCACATTATGAGCGTCAGCATGGCTGTGCTTTATTTGTGTGTTTGACTGTGTGTGTGTGGGTGGGTGTGTGTGTGTGTGTGTGTGTGTGCATTGTTCTTACCTGATTACCTACTTATATAGTTTGACATTCTTCCTCGCATTGTATAGAAATGTAAAATGGCGATATCTGAGATCAGACTTCTTAAAAGGAAACGTCTCAGGTCACCTTGAGAAGTTTTTACAGATTGCTGACTCGCGGTTTTGTGTATCCAATCCATCGAGTATGATGATCTATGTGTTTTGAGTCCTTGTTTCAGACTGTAATAATAATCTTCCCCCCCACTCCCTTCCCCCCCAACACTGTCTTTCTTTCAGAGGGAATCTTGAACAATGCCCGGGATACAAGTGTCATGGATACTCTACCACTGAATGGTAACCATGGCAACAGCTACGGTTTGGCGGGCGCCGATTACCTTAGCGAGTGCGTGCAAATGATGGAGCGCGGCGGCTACGGCGTCCCGCATGCCACGCACCCGCACACCCCGCTGGAGAAACGCATCCTCCAAGAGCTCACCTCTAACTACCTGCCCCCATACCTGAACAACCATGAACGCAACAACCTCGTCAACAAGCTCGTCAACAATGTCAGCAACATCAGCAACGTCACTCACGTGAGCAACATTGCCAACATGAGTAACGTCAGCAACATGAGCAACCTCGCCAACGTGAGCAACCTGGCTAACATGAGTAATCTCAGTAACATGAATAATAATGGCACTGTGGGTGGTGGGCGGGGCAAAGACGCCTCGGCTCCTCCACTCAGCCTCACGCTGGACTTGGATGACTCTCCAGCCTTCATCCCTGACGAGAGCTTGGGCCTCGAATTGATCCGCGACGAATCTGACACCCCGTTGTTACCCCAGCAGCGGCCGAGCCATCACCCCCAACCTCGACCATCCTTCGGCTCCACCTCCTCCTCGTCTCGCCGCCGCCTCCCACAGGAAAACAGTGAGAGTTTTTTTCCACTGCTGACCGAGGAGCAGGGCGATGAAACGCCCTCTCCAAGGAGAGACTCCGCCAGCCAAGAGCGGTCTGACACACACACATTGCCACGCAGTGGAGGAGGAGGAGGAGGAGGAGCAGGTGAGGATGCACGTGAGCCCACAGAGAGCGATGACGTGTACTACAAGAGCATGCCTAACCTAGGCTCCAAGAACCATCTCCACCAGCTGCACTCTTACTACCACCTAGGCCGAGGTAGCAGCGATGGCTTTATCGGTCCAGCCAATAAGGACGAGGCTCCACCCACTGAAACCCCCCAAGAGCCTGCCCAGCTCGTCACCAGCCTATAGAGGACCACAAGACAAACACCTTCACATACACACACACACACACAGACACACGCAAAACATGATATGTTGGTGGTATCCACGTGTCATTCCTTACATCATTTCCGCCGCTTTTCCGTACTGGTCAATCGTCCGCAGTCGTAGACATTTTCTTTTATGTGTTCCTAAAAAAAAAAAGAGGAAGAATTAAACGAGGAGATTTTTGTATTCTGACAGATTGGACTGAAGGATTGGAGATGTCTGGCCTCAGACATGATGTTTGTTTTTTTTGGTTTTTTTTAGTGTGCGGTTTCATTTCCCACAGACAGACAGAGAACACTAAGTGGATAATGGATTCCCGTGTTATTTAGTGGGAGAAATGAGAAAGAAAAGAGACTTTTTGATGGATTTTCAAAAAAATAAAAAAAAAACTTTAAAAAAAAAAAAAAAAAAAAAAAAAGAAAGAAAGAAAGAAAAATAAAGACTGAAACACTTAAAAAAAAAAAAAAAAAGAAAGAAAGAAAGAAAAATAAAGACTGAAACACTGAGGCGGCGCGTAGCCAAACAAATCAAATCGGATGGAGGAAAAAAAAAAACACTACAAAAGACTATTTTAATACACTTCTTTAACTGACATCCCGCTTTTTAAATGTTTCTCCTTCCTGTGCGATGAGTCCGATACAGTCGTCCCAATACGTCGAGTGGATAAAAAAAAAAAAGAAAAAGAAATGTGCATTTTTGAAACTTTCTTGCAAAGGATTGACTTTGCCATAAGGCACTTTGTTCAGTTCCATTACATTTAATTTCTTTTTTTTTTTTTTTTTTTTTGCCGTTTTAATATTTTTTTTTTTTTTTGCCGTATTAATAACAAATATTCAAAAAAAAAGGAGGGGAAAGAACTAATATTGCAGAGAATTATAAGATATTTCTATGTAAATGTACAGCTACTAGCATTACAGTCTGCAGTCTGCTTTTTTTTCCGTTCCTCTGTAAGCGTGGTGATTTTAGAATCAGTTCAGTTTCTCTCCTGACGCTCTCGGTCCAGACTGCACTTCTGCTCTTACGCACCGTTTGATTTATACATTACAATTTAGTAGCAGCAATTAATGGGACCACAGAAAAAACAAAACAGTTCCTGATTGTCATTTTAAGAATGTAACCAGATTTTTATTTTTTTTTGTCTCCCAAGTACTTTAATTTTTTTTTAATTTTTATCTTCATTGTATAGATAAAAACTGATCAGCATTGTGGCCCAGAGGTGATGAAGACAGACCTCCACATTTATGCGCACTAGGCACTTGTATAAAATGACGAGGGATGTTTGACGTATTAAAAGCTTAATATTCAATATGCAGTAAGAAGGTGAAAGAACCTGTGTTTTATTTCAGCTGGGTAATAAAAGTATATAAATATATATTTCTTTCAAGACATCCGCGGTCTCTCACTTCAGTCACCTCGCAAAAAATTGACCATCTTTTATTTATTGTTTTTTTTCTCCTCTGTTTTATATCGATTTTTTTTTTTTTTTTTTTTTTTTTTTTATCAAACTGAATCAATGACCTCCTGACTAATATTTGTTGTACCAGTGAAACTTGTTTGCCAACAAATAAATTACTGCTTAAGACTGAAGTTTTTGCCGAGGTGCTCTTATGTGGGTGTTTTTTTTTTTTTCTTTCCTGTTTGCTTGAGAGACTTTTAAACGGATGCCAAAAATCTCTGAAGAGCACTTCATTAAAAAAAAAAAAAAAGCCAATCTGGCTGTAGTTAATAACCAGTTACAAGTGCATTAGAGGCGTCAAACAATGAGTGTGTGATTGAATCCAAAAAAGCGTATTTTCCCCATGTCTGGAGAAGATTAGTGGCGCTGTCCCGGCTAAAGCAATTCTACTGAATCCAAACAAAGCCCTTTAAAGTCTGTCCCAAATGAAAATCATTTCTTGAGCTGAAAATCTCCAGTATGAGCAGTTCTTATGGTTGCAACAAGGATTTTTCATTTAAAGCAGCAAAAAAAAAAAAAAAAACAGTTCAATTTTTAGTTTCCCACCAAAGACTTATTAATGGACTAGTGTAATTCCACACATTTCAATTGGGTCTGTATGTATGTATGTGTGTGTGTGTGTGTGTGTGTGTGTGTGTGTGTGTGTGTGTGCTGAACTGTGAATCTCGATTGATGATATAAAGTATGTAAAGATAAAGGACTTTTCACAGTTTCACATGTTTGAAACATCATTTTTTTATCCAGTAAAGTTTTTGCGTTCTCACAACATGCCCTCCCCTCATTATTAAATATTTGGTATAGACGAGGTTCAGCCATCTGAACTTGTTGATCGTTAAGTGTAGAAAAAGAGGAAATTATTGCAGATGTGGAGATTAAATATTTACACGATACATCTTTTTAAGTATGTCATTAGAAAGTCCATTAAAATCGATGTGAGTTGACCATATTTGGTATATTTAGGAATTCAATGCTTAGGGGTTTTCCTGGTGGTCTAGTGGTTAGTATCTGACTTTACTGATACCCTTGTAGCTGATGAACACAAATCTCCACAATCACACTTTAAAATCTAATGGAACCTCTTCCTGGTAAAGTGAAGGTTATTATAACAACAAATAGGGACTAAATGTTGTATAGGATGTTCAAAAAGCACATACTGTCAGGATCTTCCTGGGCTTGCGGCACTTGCTCCCAGTTTCGCGGCGCACACTTCCGGGTAGGTGGCCATCTTGCCTTATTAGGACACCAAAGACATTTACTCACTGCCAGATTACCTCACGGCTCTTCATGTCCCTTGGATTATCTCATACCATCCTGCCTGCTCTGGTTCCTGTTTCCAACCCTGTCTTAGATATCTGTTCTTTCCTGCATTGCCCTGTTACCGGTTTGGACCTTGTACTGTTTTGGTTTGGTTTGTGTTTTTGCTCTATTGTTTTAAAATTGTATTTTCAGTCTCCACAGAGGGTTTCACTCTGCCTCATCATGTTGCCTAGAAAACCTGGGTGCCTATCAGAGACTGGTCTCTAAAGGGGCAGCCTCCAAGAGGCTCACTCTATGCTTCGTCTGGCCCTTTCTGACCTCCAAGGCGTTCTACCCAGTGGCAGTCCACCTTAAGTCCTGTTTCCCTGTTACCAGTTGCCCTGTTACCAGTTGGACTTTGGTCTGTTTTTTGGTTTGTGTTTTTCCCCCTGCCTGTTTCATTTATTAAAGACTGTTTTCACCATACCCCTGTTGCGTCTGGCATTTGGGTCCTCCCAGTCGCAAACCTGACAGAATAATCTGGCCTTGCGTTCGTGTTCCTGACAAATAAAGCTCTTATGGTCAAAACTTTTGCTTTATAAAAAGGTTCAAAATTGAGCATTTCTGCTACAAGGTTTTCTAGGCTCTGTATTTTTACTTACAGCTTAAATCATTTTTTATTAATGTTTCAAGAGCACTCAAGTACTTTCTGTCTCTGTTTCTCCCACTCTTAGTACAGAGAAGGACACATTATTTTCTTCCTCTTGCTCTCCTTCCCTGTCTTCCCTGAGTCCCCACATCTTTGATGCACAACACAGGTCGTTTTTCAGCCCGGTCCACTCCGTGGCTCTAAATGCAACCAAACAGCATTAATTGCAGAGAAAGCTACATAACCTTCTCGACTCGCCCAATCATCGTCCACGCTGTCAGGATGCCTCACGGTGTTGATAAAAGCCTGTCCACTTTGTTTGATGCACAAATTATATGTTGTTCCTCGCCATTTGAAAGGAGCAGATGAGCCCCGGCCGAGGTCGTATTGCTACAACGCGACGTGTCCTGACACTGTTTAATTCAGCTATTGTGACGTTCACTTTCTGATGCTACCCAGTCGTTATGATTTGATGATTCGTCAGTGAATTTTTTCTTGTGTGTCTGTGCTGATAGGACACTCTAAAAGCAGGGACATTAAATGGCAAATGACTGGTGTAGTGCCCTGTAGAATTTTAAATAAAGTGAGATAGAGAGAAACAGAAAAACAGACGTTTGACACCATTTATATTTGTCAGCTCTTGCCAGTGTCAGTTAACACTATTTGAGGGCGGGACATCTGAACGATCTTGCTGATTGGTAGTTTAGAGTTTTTTCAGAGAGAGCTTTTGCCATTGTTAGAATGTCCAGGTTTCTAAAGAGGTTACACTGTAAAATTACAACCAACATATCATGTAAAATATTGTTGAAAGGATATAAAAAAATCTGCAATTTCACAATGTTATTTTTTAGCTTGTGAGCATTTTTAGCATGTGAGCAAAAATTCCCAGGTAAACCAAGATTGCAATAATAATTTGCATCACTATTGAAGATAAGTTTAGAAAAACTATGTAAAACTCTCACGGTGTTGTATCATATTTCTTCTTTGTGGATTTCCCCACTGAGGGTGATTTCAGACCTGCCACAGTATGTTACATGAGATATGCAAACCATTTTGGATCCATATATATGTTTGTAGGCACTTTACCCAGTACAGCATATGAAGTGTTTCCAAGTATCCATTTTAGCAAATTCCATCAACTGTCATAAAAAAAAAAAAAAAAGAATTCACTGTTTACTTGGCCGACATCTTTTTTTTTTTTCTTTAGCGGTTGCCATGACAACCTCTTTTTTTTTCCCCTATTAGGCCTTGTATGGCCTTGTATGGACAGCCAAGGTGGCAGTATAGATGTGTGCACTTAGTACTAATAGGTGGCTTCTTAGTTGTTTGCTACCTTTGTGTTCTTCCCTACTCTTTCTCTCTCTTATTTCCTTCCTCTTCCTTTCTCACACTCTCCTTCCATGCAGTCTTCAGAGCTACAATCAGTGCTGCTAATCTGGAAATTAGAGGGTGATTGAGGAACAGAGAGTGCCTCCTTCTACCACCCACGTCTGACAGACAGGTA
The DNA here is from genome assembly GCA_024362625.1 of Silurus asotus. Lineage (NCBI taxonomy): Eukaryota > Metazoa > Chordata > Actinopteri > Siluriformes > Siluridae > Silurus > Silurus asotus. The sequence goes on from MU551700.1 coordinate 1,553,447, forward strand.
TGTGTGTGTGTGTGTGTGTGTGTGTGGGGACTGGCCAAGGCTGTTTTAATTAAATATATGGACATGTCCTGAAGACTGAACACAGATAGAATCAGCTCATCACAGTGCAGGCCCACAGGCACATCAGAAAGAGAGCAGTGTGTTTTCCCTGCAGCGAGGCCCATGCCGAGATTCTATCACAAATGCATCTGTAGCACACTTGTTAATGTGAATCACATTACTGCACAGCTGCATTCACATTACAGCTTTCTTGGTGCAATTCAAGTGCTCAGATTTTCACAATTCATGCGCCCATTTATGTGTCCAGATCGGATCTGTCGATACCGATAATTCACCTTTGACCTTTGTGTGTTATTAATGTTAATGCGCCTGTCCCCAAAAATGCCCTGCAGGACCTTATCGATTTTTTGCACTAATGTTTTCAACATTATTCCGTTTTCAGCAGGTTGCTTCCAATTTAGTTTGAATCCCCACCCTTCTGCTGAAAATAATCACAGTGGTGATCTACAGTACATATTCATCCAATCTAGGACCACATACCAACATGGTTCAGGTGTAATTGAAGTTGAAAAGAAAAGGTTTTTGTGTCGATGCAGCCTGGTACTGTGATTGTAGATAACTACTGATGAACTAATCCCCGAGGCCTGTGTCAGCTGAGCTCAACTCTGCTCCACTGTTTCACATGACTGTGCAACTCTCACTAGACAACGTATTATGGACGCTCTGCGGATCATTTATATTCTGCTGCACATCTGTTACATTACCACGTATATTTTCTCAGAGGACCAGTGTCTAGCCAGAATCTACTTAATTTATATTCTAATTTACTGAATATTTACTTACAATTTATGGAACTTGCAACAGTTGTTGCTTTTATTTATAATTTTACCTTTGGAATTTATAAAGTTCTATCTAACAAGGTGTCTATCCATGTATTTGATCAATGTATTTATTTATTTATTAAACCTCCATCCATCTATCTATCTATCTGTCTATCTGTCTATCTGTCTGTCTGTCTGTCTGTCTGTCTGTCTGTCTGTCTGCATGTCTGTCTGCATGTCTGTCTGTCTGTCTGTCTGCATGTCTGTCTGTCTTGTCTAGTGTAGTTGGTTAAAGCAAAAGCTTTAAGTAACATTGCTGATTCTGAAGGCCTCACAGCAGATACCTTTGACCTATTTTTTTTTATTATACATGTGTCTGTCTGTCTGTCTGGCTGGCTGTCTGTCTGTCTGTCATATTCACATCACTTACTTCTGCCTGTTCAGCTATGGCTTGCTCGGGAGCTACTTCAATTGATAAAGTAATAACAAACAAAATATTTTGTCACGCAGTGTCTAAAATGTTAGTTACTTGATAGTAACTTTTTAATTAATAAAACTATTGTATCAAACTAAAATCCCACTTACAACCATGCTGTCAGACTCTATGAATATTGGCATAACTGTGTACTGAATCACAACCATGATTAATAATTTTTTCTGACAGCACTCTTGCTTGGGAGATATTGCTTAATTATAGTGGCACGTTTTCACTCGGAAAACTAGCAGAAATTACGCACAATTACTGTTTCAACTCCATTGTGATGGTTACAGTTCGCCGTGCCTCTGATTAATTGGTCTGCCTTTAGGATTACAAGTAATGTCATCACTGTGCAAAGTCAGAAATCACTCCCTCTCTCATTTGCTTGATTATATGCAGAATAGAATAATCATTTTAGACCACAAAAAAGTCAATCAACAAGCTGTAACCACAATGAACAGAAATTTCATTGAGCTTCAAATTGTTAGGATGGTACCACAAAGGCGAAGATTTTGCTTATTGACCACTATTTTCAACAAGTGGTCAATAAGCAAAATCTTCGCTTTTGTGGTACCATCCTAACAATTTGAAGCTCAATGAAATTTCTGTTCATTGTGGTGCCTTGATGTAAAAGCACAATATTTGCACCATTTATAATATTATATATAGGGCTATATATCATAAGCATAAGCATACCAGCATACCTTGTATATACACCTTTTTTCTTATATATATATATATATATATATTTAATATTTTATATAGTTTATACTTTATTTATCTGCCGTCTTTTTTCATATGGTTTATTGATGAATAAACCAGACTGTTTACATAACAGTCCCCCGGACAGGCGTAAAAAGCATCTACTGCATGTCGTACTCTGTATGTACTGTATGTGACAAATAAAATTTTATTTAATTTGATTTAAAAAAGTGCACCATATTGAAAATAGAGTTGGCATATAGAGATTATACAAAAATGAACCATGTCTCTGGAGAGGCACTTTCACCTGAGAAAGTGAATTTAAAACTCAAAGTGTATAATTAGAACTTAATGACCACTGTTGTAGTTTAAGTGGCTTTTAAATGTATGCTACATTCACTTTACAGGTGAAAAATACCAAAGCTACAATAGATGTACCCTTGGTGGTACTTATCGTACAAATAATGGCACATTTTCTGGAAGCATACCAAAAACAGCTAAAAGTGAATGAGGATTCGGAGGCAGGTTGTGTTATTGTTTAATCTCATAACTCCTATTGCTATGTGCTAATCAAATTCTTGGCTAAATTTATAAAAGACTTAAAAAAATTTATTACATCTATTTATATCGCACATTTAACAGTAGACATCGGTTTAAAAGCAGCTTTATGGAAATGTACAGAGCTGTAACAAATATCAAACAATAAGATTTACACTCTTGTAGGTAGTGTGAAAGTCTGGCAATTTTCATGAGCCAAAGAAGATAAACCTTAAATACAAATACCACAAAAGATCAAATAAAAATCCAAAGGTTATTCATAAAATATGCAATTAATGCAAGAAAAATCCAATATGTAAATGCACAAGACAAGTGTAGATACTCAAAGAGCTAAAAGGACAGAAAAATACATAAGCAAAAGAAGAAAATAACAATGAATTTTATTATTTAACATGCAAGAGCATCAGTGTAACAAGTGACCTAAAACCCTGGTTTTTGCATTTCTAAACACAAAGCAATGAAACTGAGAAACAGCTGTTTAAATACAAAAGAAATGAGACACAGGTGATCGCAATAGCAAACTGGTCAAACACCTAGTGGCCAAGCATAAAAAAGCAAGTGTAGAATACTGAAAAGCAGTGGTGGGCTGTGAATTCACATCTCGGCCTTTAGTGTGGTTTGCATGCTCTGACTAGTGCGATCTCTGAACATCCAGTCAAAGGGTGTGAAAAAGTGGATGTTTGCTAGATGCCCCCGGAGTCACCACTTGTCTAATTGGTTAAAGGAAAAGCTTCGTATAACATTGCTAACTCTGAAGGCCTCACAGCAGATACCTTCGGCTTTGGCAATAGGTGATGTCATGGCTGAAGTATGATTGGTTAGAAACTCCAACATAAACAGACACTACATGAAGCAGTGCAACAGTGTCAAGGAAAAAACTCCCTGAGATGAAATGAGGATATTTTGCTAACCATTCGATTTCGAACAACTAAGAATAGAAGGATTATTACAGTACACAAACAGTAAAAACTATTGTTTTATTGATTACAACAGCAGCTCTTAACACTAAATCTGCAGAAACTAGGCTAGATTAGTTGAAGAAAGGATGAGCCTTGGGCATTAAACACTATTTGGGTAGTTCAGAGCATTACAGGGTGAGTCAAACATGCAGAAGCTCCAAACTGTTAGATCCAGGCAGAGTCAGAGAGTAAGAGCAGTAAACTTTGCCAGGATCAGACACTGGCATCTCAGGTACAACACATACTGAAGGAGAGATAAAGAGAGTGATTATTAGGTATGCATTATTAAGATCAGAGTGCAGAGAGAGATTCATCCAAGTCTGGCTATAAGAACATCAAAACTAATCAACTTTCAACAGCAAGGATTTGAATCAGTTCGAAACCAGAAGATACGATTGGAGTTCAAGATACAGTACACCACAAGTCCTACATAGCTAGTAAACCTTCTCTCATTGGCCCCTGCTTCTTTGTCATGTTCTTAAACAATAGACATCCAGTCTTCGTATATTGAATTGATACTGCGCCGGCCATCTGGATCACTGGATCATTTGTTGCCAGTTCTTAATAAAACCCTAAAACACTGTATCTCTGGAGTGGTAGCCTCAAGGACGCATCTCGTTCCTTTCACCTGAAAAGTGAATTTAGCTTTCCTTTAAAAAACTATTACATTTTGGGAATTTGTGAAACTCTACTAAATGAATCCGAATTGCAATTATTTTCCATTCATTCACTGTTCACATTGATTATGAGCTAAATTGACCCCAAGGGCGGTACTTTAGGCAAGCTTAATAAACTAATATATTAATAACAATCTTGAGTCAATATCCCCTCTCACACATTAACAGAAAGCAAATATTAAGAAGAAAATGTGATTAAAGCTACAGGAGTCTTTCTTAATGGGGCTTCATGCTGTTTTAGTTCAGCGTAAATGAAATGTGGACTGACTGTGAGCCAAACATGATGTTTGTAGCCTTAAAACAAACAAAATCATGAATGAAATATGATTTCCTACGCACACATAGCGCCAATAACTACACAAGCAAAATATTAAACATGTGGAGAAAGAGGAACACTGTAAATTAGATTTCTTTTTTGTTTTTGTTTTTTGCACCAAATGGTTACTTTAAGTATGGAGTAAAATCACCAAAGGCATACAGTTATGAGAGAATAATTCATGACAGGGTGGCATGATGGGGCCCGAAGCAAAGCTGAGGTTAAATTATAACTACAGCTAGTATAGTGAAGTAGAATACAGTTAAAAGCATATTCAATATAAAATACAATGCATCATTGGTAGCATGTGTACATGCATCTGTTAAGTACGTCTGTGTTTCAGCGAAGAGAAACAGCCTGGATTTGTCTGATGAAAACTGCCATTTCTATGTTATGTTTGTTATGTCATGCTTTATGGTGTTATGCAAATGAGTTGGAACTAAATTTGGATTTAATCAGAGAGGTGACAAAGTAGCATGTGCATATTTCTCTAGAGAAACGTCATCGCATCTGCCCTACGACTGCTCCCCAGTACTAACACAGAAATGCAATGAAAAATAGGGGACTCTCTCTCTCATGTTAATGAGAATTCCCCCCCACCCCCTGACACACACACACACACTTCCTTTTTTTAAAAATGGCTTTATCAACTACATATGTTCAATTGTTTTACTATTTCTTTTCCACCAATTAAAAAGTAATGGATTATAATATTTGCAAATATTCTGGTAGTTACTAAAACACTAAATTATTATAGACGTAAGTATATATCATTTTTTGGGGGGCTAACTCTAAAGAGTGAGTAGTTCCGGTATTCTGCGGCACTGATAATCGATAACCTGTAATATTATTCAATATCTTATTCCTAGTAGGTTGTATCTGACACTCATGTCTTCACCAAATATATCAGCTTATGTACTTACTGTATGTAGTTGGTCCTCTAGTCATCATTCATTTATTCACTTAGTGCTTTATGGTGGTCATAGTGGCATTGGATCAGTATTCTCTCCCAGGAATCCTTGGAGCCAGGGCGGAATAGTACAAGTATGATGAATGAATGCCAAATACAGGGCACACTTATTTACGGCAGTTTAGCCGATCCACCTACTAGCACTGTATAGGTGGAGGAAACCCGCAGAGACATGGTAAGGACTTGACTGCAAAATTGTGAAGGTGCAGTGTTACCCACTAGTTTACCCACTTGCAAATTTTTCATTGTTTTGGTAGGTGGAGGAAACCCACATGGATACAGGAAGAAGTCAAGTTCACAATCAAACGAGGACTCTAGAGCTGTGAAGAGACGATGCTACCCACTGGTATTCATTCGTGTTTCATTAGGCCAAGTAGTGTATCCTGGAGCGTACGTAAAAACGGATGCACCGCAAATTATCACAGCCGAATCACTTGTAAATGTTTTCTAACTGGTTTCATTCAATTGGACAGAAAGTGTATTGATTCACATCACATCAGGTTTGTTTGAAATCTTTGCAAATTTATAAAAATTAAATAATATTACATGTACATAAGTATTTAAAGCCTTTGCCTAATACTTTGTTGAAGCACCAATTACAGCCTCAAGTCTTTTTGAGTATGATGCTAAAACCTTGGCACCTATTTGTGGGCAGTTTCACCCATTCTTCTTTGCAGAACCTCTTAAGCTCCATCAGGTTGTATGCCAACAAAGTTAATGTTATCTATGATGTTTAGAAGCCCAAAGACAACACATCATGTTGTACGCTTACAACCACATCCATAACTGTGTGCATATCAGAATTGTAATCCATACTTTTGCTAAATTCTCTGTAGTCCGGGAGGCATTATAGCTACAAATAGAAGATGGACAAGGTTAGCACATGCTTTCTTGGAGACATGTGAATCCAGCCAACTACATCTTTTTGAATTGCTGTTGCAAATTTCAAGTAAGTTACTAAAACTGTCAGTATAACACTTTTGGATGAAATCAGTGATTGTCCTATTTGGTAAACAATACATGAGCTTACAAACACCAAATTGGCTTTGTTGTTGTGACTGAAAGAAGGTAGTGAGGAGATGATCCCTCTGATACAGAGAGCATGGCCACTCTTGCTGTTTTGGATTCAAAGCCGCATATTGCTGTGTCATTACAATGATTGGAAACAGCAATCTCCAGATGATATGCTAAACAGTTTTTGATTGTGCTGCTTGTGAACAGGTTTGTTATTTATAAATCAATCTGTCTTATTGTAACATTAAAAAATACACTTTTTTCTAAAATTAAAGCTTGTCCAAAACTTGCATTTTGCCATTTGCAAATTTTTACGGACTTTTGGCAGGATTGTGTTTGTGCTGTAATTTTTAGGTAGCTGAAGAAGGGTGTAGAAGTTTCCCATTAAAGTAGCCTACAATCCAATCTCAGGGTTCCAATATAACAAAGTACAACGACTGTTGTCACTGTGTCACAGTGTGGATAATAATTGACCACCAAAAGAATATTGTAAACAGTAGACTGTTGGTGGTTAATTTCCATTGTGTAACTCGGGATTGTAAAACTAATTTTACACCCACAATGTACCCCCTTGTATGGAGGTTTACAGGTAAGTGGAATTGGATGAAACATCGAAGTGTAGGTGTCTATTGTCAATTTTGGGAAAGACGTAATATAATTATATATATATATAATATATAATTATAATTCTATCCCCTAAATAAGAGCAAGACTGGCTTTGAGTATGGATTAATATATTTGGACTAAGTGTGAAAACACTCACTGGTAGAAGCTGAACAAGGGTGTAGAAGTTTCCCATTAAAGTAGCCTACAATCCAATCTCAGGGTTCCAATAGAACAAAGTACAACGACAGTTGTCACTGTGTCACAGTGTTGATAATAACTGACCACCAAACGAATATTGTAAACAGCAGACTGTTGGTGGTTAATTTCCATTGTGTAACTCGGGATTGTAAAACTAATTTTACACCCACAATGTCCCCTTGTATGGAGGTTTACAGGTAAGTGGAATTGGATGAAATATCGAAGTGTAGGTGTCTATTGTCAATTTTGAGAAAGACATAATATAATTATATATAATATATAATTATAATCCCATCCCCTAAATAAGAGCAAGACTGGCTTTGAGTATGGATTAATATATTTGGACTAAGTGTGAAAAAACTCACTGGTAGACATTTCTTTTATATTTTTGTACTCCTGAAATCTGAAAGACTTCAATATCTAGAAGCTTTGGCATCATCTGATTTGCTAGCTCTTGAGCAGGTCGAGGTGCTGCAAGTTTGAACTGGCTTGAGGCCAGAAGCTGGAGACTGTTTAAGCTTTAATTCTTGGGTGAAAACCTGAAAGTATTAACTGAGACCTCAGCCCTGCTGGCCACCACTTTTTTTGGGAAAAGAGCCTTTTTTTTATAGCCATTTCTTACTATATACTCGAAAATATACAGTATTGGCAGGACTTGGTTTATGTTTCCAATATTTTGTATTAGTGTGGAACACGACCTTTAAATTAAATTAACTTGGTAATTTTGTTCGATTTGGTGATTGACATGATGCATTAAGCAAAGTATTAAATACTAACTGCTAACTATTTATTATTATAAATACAAATGACTAAAACTCACTGATCCTGATGTCGTATATAGAAAAAAAAAAGGAAGTTGTTAAAATGGAAATCCTTTTTGGTCCCAAACATGATGCCCTCTTGTTGGATGTAACACTTTATACTGTTCCCATTAAACTGACTGGAATTTATAACAGTCACAAAGATTTTTGACTGCAGACTCTGCAGCATTTGAATGTAACAATAATTTATTCCTTAAACCAAGGGACCAAGAAAGTACTTTTTTCTATAAGAAAGCTCTGAGATGTGTTATGTAGATTATAAAGGACTTTATGCAGAATTTTGAGTATTCTGATGAAGTAAGTTTAAGATTTATTACTGTTTAATACTGCGGATCTCCTCTTGAGCCATGCCTTAGTTCTTACAGAGATACACATAATTCAGTGAGACTGATTATTATCTCTTCTTTTATTCCTAATCTTTTAATATTTTTTCCCACAAACATTTCTATTTTGTAAGAGTTGCCTATTATTTATTTTACATCACTTAGTTTAATTCAGGGAATATATCTACTAAAGTTGTGTGTATCGGATTTTATACAGTAGGCTTGATCGTTAGTTTGAGGCCACTTACCTTGATTAGATACAAATGGATTTTTTGAGAGAAAATATTGCTCAGATTTCAACAATTCCTCAAGGATAACTGGTGTTTTTGTAATAGAAAACAACAAGCCTTGATTATAATAAAAAAAAAAGAAAATGCAGTTATATATATTTTTTATAATTTGATTGATTGAAGGATGCAGTAACCTAACAGATGCAGTTATGCAAATCTTGGGGGTCCATTAACCTGTCTGAGGTAATGCATTCATGTCCATCCTTGGACCACTTTTGTTAGTACACTACATGGACATACACATAATTGTATAGGATGTTTGACCCAAACGTTTTCCAGCATGACAAGGCCCCTGTGCACAAAGGTAGCGCCATGAATTTGTGGATTAACTAGGCTGGACTGGCTCTTGTGTGGCCTGCTATAGAGCTTTAATTTCTACTTCCTACCTCAATAATTGGAACGTTGTCTGTACCCCAGACCTTCTCACACTACATCAGTGTATGACTTTATTAATTGACTTATGGCTTCCTAAAAGATGGCAATTATTACAGCAAATCAGGACTAAATGTAGAATGGAATGTTTAAAAAGCACATACATATCTGGTGGTCATCTGTCAAAAAACTTTCATATAGTGTACTATCCACTGCATGCTAGAAAAGCTCCAGAAGATCTGCAGTTCTGGAGATGCTCTGACCCAGTCATCTAGTCATCACAATTCAGCCCTTATTTCATATGCTTTCCAATTTTTTCTGCTTCCTTCATATCAATTTCATAAAATTGTAAATGTTATTTACATGTTCTTGAAGAACTTTGACAAGGGCGTAAATGTAATTACTAAATGACAGGGTCAGGGCATTTCCAAAGCAGCAGGTTCTGTGGGGTGTTCTGGGTATGCAGTACCTACCCAAAGTAGTACCTACCCAAAAAAGAAAGTCAACCAGTGAACCTGCACTCAAGGTTTATATAATGCTACATGCTTCAAACAATCAACAAACTAATATACTTAAAAAAATTAAAGAAATTGCATTACTTATTATTTAACCATTAACACGTTTGTGTTGTTTCAAATAATTGAAATCTGAGCAATATATATTATGTTTGTAATTAGCTAGTGGTTAATTACAAGCACAATGAAACACTTGCTGTCAAATCTATTCCACTCCTTGACTAATGTACCAAGATAATGTTATTCACATCACATTTCCTTATAAGGTTTCTTCCTCATAACATCCAGGGGAGTTTTTCCTTGCCACAGTCACCATATCTGCTCATCAGAAATAGATACACACATTCACCTTAACACGTAAAATTCTGTAAAGCTGCTTTGAGACAATTTTTGTTGTAAAAAGCGCTATAGAAATAAACTTGACTTGACATGTCAGTGGCTTTAATATTACCACTGTGTATGTGTTAAACGAATAGAAAGTCCAACAATATAAATTTCAGTTTGTCCTATTATCTTCTAAACTAATTTCAATGATTTCCAGAAAACTCAAAATACAATTAAAATTGTATTAATAAAACAAAGTTCTAAAAAAAATTGTGTAGGGAATGAATACGCCTAACATGCCATTTGTTTGTTAAATGGTTTTAATGAAAAGATTGCTTTTTACTTCTTCGCAACTTTGTATAGAAATGTGCAATTAAACCGGGCTTTACTTTTCATGTGCAATACAGTTTTGCAAATTCTGTATTTCTTCTATGTAAATAAACACAAAAGTGTCATCTAATAAGCTGAATATTAGAAGTGAGGAAAATACTACAACAACATTTTCTTCTCTATTGATTAATTCAATAACGACCACATGGTAGCAGATATTGTTAAGCCCATGCTCTTCTACCTGGGGGAAAAAAAACAAAAAAACAACAGCATGCCAGGAGGAGATGATATCAGCCTCTACACCATCACTGCAGGCTTTTGATAAAGCCAAAAGCTTTTGTACTGTACTCCACTCTCTATCTGTCACGATTGAAAGTCATAGTTAAATGCAATTTCTTTATCTTCATTTTCAAATAAATAATTCACACAGCAGTATTTCATTAGTTGGGCATCTTTTCTACTTTGGCAAATTGAAAAATAGCTTCAGAAAATAAAACAGCAAGATTGTTCTGCCTTTATTGTTTTTGTAAAGTAAAAAAAAAATAAGGAAATTAATCAGAATTGAAAGCAATAAATATTTTTCTTTTAAACACAGTCAGACTGGAATGTAATCTTTTTGGGTTTCTGTCAGTCCAATCCTTGACCTCATTCTCAGTCTGTGTTCTGAGAAGAATAAGCATCTGAAAGTTTACTTTGAAAGAATTGGTCCTCGAAGGCTTATTCTTTAACAAAGTCATACAAATTCTCAACTCTACTCCTTTTCTTCATTCACTCCTCCATATCCCCTTATATAAACACACACACACACACACACACACACACACACACACACACACACACACACACACACACAGTTGTTTATAATGGATACTCTGTTTAAAACCTGATTTTAAGTTGACTCTAACTAGCCAATTTATTAGGAGCACATTATACTGGATATAAAACATCTGTACTGTTAGTTTAGTTTGTGACAAGGTTTTGGAAACATTTGTTTTAAATCCAAATCCAAGAGTGCATTGATCATGTACTGGACTTACTACTGATTTATCATCTCACTATCCACATTCTGCTGCACATATTGTAATGATCAGATCATGCAAAATGTTTTCCAATCTCCAAATGTCTTATTTTGAGCCTGTAGTTGATTGTCTACTGTTGTAGTCTATCTGGCTCAGTGTAAACAATGCTTTTCTGCTCAACACGGTTGTAAAGAGTGTTCACTGGATTTATTTTTTTTCTTTACATTTTTGGACACTATAGTATTTCAATACTACAGGCAGGAGTTAATGGGAAAAACTCAAACCAGCATTTTTGGCACCAAAAACCATACCATGTTTAATCACAGGACTGTATATATACACAAACTGAAGTAAACTGACTAATGGTTGATTTCTTACGAATTTTAAATATTTATTAAAATCCAGCAGCACACACACAAAAAAACTAGCTGGTTGGCAGGAGCAAATCCTGATGGGGAATTTATAAAGCTGAGTGCAGACGATCAGCTGTGGAAGCTCAGACTGGCTGAGTGTAAACTCATTCTGAATCCCATATTCTGAAGTCTCTCGGGTTTTACTCGGACCTGCTTATCCGCATCATATTGGACAGGAATGGGATATCGGCTGCATATTGGATGAAGCAATAGCACATTTAAATCCTGACTGCCTCTTTTTCATTCAGATGTGTACTGGAAAAAAAAAACATGAGATCTTTCTTTAAGCCAAAAATCCTTCATCTAAAAGATACAGCTCTTTAAAATCTTCTCAAAGTTCTCAACCCCCAACCAGCCTGCATTCTTACTGTCTGCTTGCTTAATAGCTCATTGTTTATTTCAAATTTACAGATTAACAAGTGCAAGTTGCTAATGAAACTCGAGAAGGAGAAGAAAAAAACAATCCCAGTGCAGTTTGTCACTCATTTACAGATTTCTACAGAACCGTTTCAACACGTTAAAAGCAGTTTCTATGGCAACCGAAGTGGTACAGCATGGATGTGTTTCAAAGGTGCAGTGCTTTTCTGTTCCACTATTTTTTTCCTGCTTTAAATACTTTAACGACTTCCAGAAGTGTTTGACAGCGACATGCTCTGTCTCTGTCTCACTCCGAGTAGTTGTCTCTCTTTTCTCTCACTAACTCTCTGACACCGGAGTAAGAGTGGAGATGTCTGTAGTCTTTTATTATTAGCTGCGCAAAGCCGCCTGCAAAAAGAAAACGCACAAAAACACACAAATATCTTTGTTTGTAAGGTCCCTCACATTGGCAGCCATGTTTTTCCTTCTGTGGGCAGAATATCAGTCAACTTTTTAGGACAATCAGCTTCTTTTAATAGGGCAAAAAACTCTTAGTGTAAAACTGTTGCAGCTCATAGTCCTCTAGCTAGCGCTCTGTGTTTTTAGCTAATCACAGGATTCATCATGATACAATAGGTGAATACACTGGTCGCAATTAAAGCTTGAATTGCTACCAATCTGGACAATAGACACTAAAGTCAACTTTGCTCTTTGGTGTTTTTCCTGTCTGCTGAATAGGATAATCACTTGGAAATATGTCCTGTTATCCTCACTCGCATTTCTCCAAAAAATACATTAAGGGATAATCCATGGCTAATGGTGCATTTCACTGTATTTAATATTAAATAGCATGCTGCAAAACTAGCCATTAATTATCCTCCTTATAGCATGGTCAGTTGTCCACAGTGACAAGTTCATGTTGTTTGTATAGTTTGCATTGCACAAATTGTTTTGAAAGTTGTGTTTTTGAGTCTAAATCAAACACAAAGATAAAGTACTGCATTAAGTTTAAAAAATGTAAGCTTAATAAATGCTAGAAAGAAAGAAAGAAAAAGAGAGATGGTATACAGTAGGTACGGCACTGGTGAATTCACGAGTCTGATTGGTCAGAATGATTCAGCTTTTATAGCAGCAACTTTGACAATAGTTTGAGTTACAGAATCAGAAAGAACTTTCATAGTTACATCTATAGCTACAGACTGCTATGAGATACCTTTCACATAAAAGTTTAAAGCAATGTGCCATTTTTGAAAATAAATGCTATTTATTTAACATTTTTGAATGCCCCTGGTCGCTAGATTTTACTGGATTTACTTGAACGTGTGTTTATTGAAGTTGAGAATTTGTTGAATATGCAGTTAGTCACTGTACATTTCCACATGTACATTTATAGAATTAAGCAGATGCACTTATCCAGATTAACTTTAATCTTATTCATTCAACTGAGCAGCTATTGTGTTAAGGGCCTTGCTCAGGGGCCCAGGAGTGTCAGCTACAACCTCCACAACCATACACATTGTCAGGCATTGGAGATGGTGATGTTTTTTATTGTGGCAAACAAAAAAGAAACCAAGAGGCAGAATCAAATGTTTTAGTCAGCAGTGGTGTTGTACTCTGGTGTTGTAGTCCATATATGTAAGTCAGGGGTTCACACACTTTTTCAGCATGCAAGCTATATATAAAATGACCAAGTCAAAATGATCTACCTACTATAAAAATGCAGAACATATATTTATTATATTTTTTTTATTTATTTACATCACACAATATAACTCTGTACATCTCTCCATCTTCGAAGGACTTCCTGGGCATAACTATGAACTGACTAACCCGAGACTGGCAGATGCTGGCAAACGAACTTCTAATACGACATTGTGAAAAAAAGTTCTCCTCCCATTCAGTATGGAAGTGGTAGGTTTTTGGGTTCCAGCTTCCCCACTCATTTTTACCCTTTCTTAAGTTTAAAAGAAATAAATTGCAGGCTAACTAGGCAACTCGGTAGTTTGCTAGAGTATTGCCGCACTTGGCGCGCTAGTACACGCATGCGTGGTGACCCATGTGTCAGAAAGGATTGGATGTCTGACTGGATGCCCTGTATGTCAATCATCACTCAATTTCATAGTGAGGATGAGTGACCACCTGACGTCTATTTTATTTTTTATGTCATGGGATCTACCCACATTACCTTCGTGATCGACGTATTGGGCACCCCTGATTAAAGCCATTCGACATTTACTAAAAAATGACTGGAAACTAAAAACTTAAATGTATATTTTTGGCTTCTCCCTGAAATAAAAGTCTAAAAGAATTAAAGTAAAAAAATAAATAAAAAATGAATAACAAAAGTGCTACCAGTCTGTAATAACCTATGCATTTTCTCTAATACTCATAAGACGTTAAGGTTTTCGTTGGAAGTGATGAGGATGGACAAGATTAGAAATAAGTTTATTTGAGGGACAGCGCATGGAGGATGTTTTGGTGACAAGGTGAGAGAGGCGAGATTGAGATGGTTTGGACATGAGGTGGCAGAGGAGGGACATGAATTATATTGGTAGAAGAATGCTGAGGATAGAGGCACCAGGAAGGAGGAAAAGAGAAAGTCCAAGGAGGAGGTTCATGGATGTGGTGAGGGAAGACATGCAGGTAGTTGGTGTGAAAGAGGCAGATGTAGAGGACAGGGGGGTATGGAGACGGATGATCCGCTGTGGCGACCCCTAATGGGAGCAGCCGAAAGAAGAAGAAGAAGATTTTCTCTAATACTCATATTCAGCTATTGTACATGTAACTTTTTCAATTTGCAATTATTTGTTTTATATTTTGTCGTGTGAAAATGTTAATGCAGGGAGCAATTTTTATTCATTTCTATTACTTATTTTAGGTATACAACAGACAAGGTCTACGGGCTGCCCAGTAAAAATCTTTCATTCGAAGGTGAGCGAAGGATGATTGAAATCTCAAAGTGCAATTTAGAAATAAATGCATTCTGAACACGTTGCAATAAAACGTGCATACATACAGATCTAATAAATAATTCATTGTACACCTAAAAGAAATCATCATTTATAACCATATGAAGTAAACTAATAGGTTACATGGCATGCAGTAAAAGTTTGTGTGATATACCTGTCAAATTTATGTCAGTAAGAGAGAGAGAGAGAGAGAGAGAGAGAGAGAGAGAGAGAGAGAGAGAGAGAGAGAAGCTAAATATAGAGAGAAAATAAATGAAAATGGAGAGAGAAAAGGATTTAGACAGACAGACAGATTTAATAAGAGAGCTTTAAGGAGGAAAAATAAAAAAATAAAGATATTTTAATGTTTTCTTATCAGAAATACTCTAGAGTATGTATTAAAGTGCGATCCATCCATCAAAGCTTTAACCTTACTTTTAAACACACCGGATTCTTAAACGTCCCACAAAATGTCATTCATTCCACCAATTATACATCTAAGGGCTGTAATTACGCTTATCAGTGACATTTCAAAATCGGAATGGAGATCTTTTGTGTTTGTGTTTGGGTGCTGCATTAAGCATGAAAGCATGTCATCTACTGTCCCGACTATTCAGACTTGTCATTCAGTCACGTACCGCAGTGGTGCACTTTGAATTGCACTTTGATTTGACTGTAGTTTATCCGTCACTATGTGGAATGGGTTCATCAGCAGAAATTGTCCACTTAGAATTAGCTGGAGTGGTATTGCTAATTACTCAGACTTAAATGTCATTCCACATGTACTGTGATTAATAATACTATTTTTTCCTACTTTCATTATTTCACATGTATTAGTCTGACGTATTTGTTTTACCCAAACAAGTATTAATATGTAATATTGGGGACCAGAGGTGCCTGGGAGCCTCATTATAAATGTTGGTTTATGAATAGTAATTAGTTTAAGTGATGACTAGCTGGAGGATTGCACAGATTGAAAGGAAAATGCTGTGGAAAATAGAACTGATTTATAAGACAGCCTTCATAAGTGTGATGTGGATCAAATAATCTGTCAAATGAGGGGTTTGTTTACAGTTTATAGCCGTGCGTGAAGAGCCTGGCCTGTCTTCTAACGGTAAGTCTTTCCTTAAAATTAAATGACTAATTCTATTTGTTCTAATCTATGGATTTATTATTATTAAGTTTATTTAATCATGGCAATAATATGACTGTGTTTCCCAATGGTACAGTATTCTTAGTCCCTGACCTAGTAAACTAGCTGGAGGATACGTTCATGATAGAAAGTACCGTAATTTCCGGACTATAAAGCGCACCCATATATAAGCCGAACTGAATTTTACAAATATTTGTATTTTTAACATAAATAAGCCGCACCTGTCTATAAGCCGCACTGTCTACACTACACTAATGTACTTTAAACAGGCTTTGACGAAAGACACGTTACACACGGTGTACCGGGTGAAATATGTTGCGCTTCCTTTAGGAGCATAGCGGTATTTTGAAAATAGCATACCACTGCATTTTTGCCGCTATTCCTGCATGCGTGTAAGACTGAGGATTATGTCCCCATTTCTAAGTTTCTTTAACCAACCCTTAACGCTTTTGCCAAGAAAAATAAAAAAGCACGAGTTTTGGAAACCTGTTTGTCCTCATATGATTTCTGTTGCAACTGGAGTTAGCGAGCTCTCCCTTCACCCAGACTCAACACGTTACATCGGCTTGTATCTAAACAGTAGCCAACCAAGAAAGTAATTGTTCATCACCCAGACACAACGCGTTACAACGGCTTGTATCTAAACAGTAGCTGATCAAGAAAGTCATTGTTCACTGTCTTCCTCCTTCCTTTCACAACTATTTCTCTTGGGAGTTTCTCTTTTGGCATTTGAAAAAACCCCTTTTTTCCTCCCGAAGCCGTGCAGCTTAGAACACAGGTGAGGTGCGTTTTTTTTGCGGAAATTTTATTGTTCTAATGTTATGTCGCTCAGTTGTTTGGCTTGAAGTTTGTAAAACCAGGGAAAATTGAAAACGTGGGGAAAAAAGTAGCGGCTTATAGTCCGAAAAATACGGTAGAATGCATATCTAGATGTTGCATTTTTTTCAATGACTAGATTTGTGTGTGTCCAGCAACCAACTAGAGAAAAGTTAGATTTTATGCAATATGAAGAGATTTGTTGCAGCGACTTCGATTGGAATAAAGACAATAGAGTGCACATGATCCATCTCCTGGTTCGTTAGCAAAAGTGGAATGAAAGTTGCATCACCCACTGACCGAATGATAAAGGTTACTATGGCAACAAGCAAGTAGCATGTGTGAACAGAGCATTAATCTCTAAAGCAGAATATTGTGCATATGAAAGTGCAGTAATCTATGCATGTTCTATGATTTATCATATGGTCAGTCAAAGCAGGTTTTGATTGAGTTATACAGTAAATTTTGACTAGTGGAATACATTTTTTAGGGAGTTTAACAAACAGTAATACTTTGTTGTGCAAATGATAATAAATTTGTCCCTTTCTTTGAAAAGAATTTCAGTGAAGCCACAAATCTCTGGAAAAATTTCCGTAAACTTTTGACTGTTAAACAGCTTTGGCACCTGAGACTCGTTTATAAAATGTAAATAAAGGCATGTATTTGCAGAAATTTTATATACAAATGTTGTCTTATCATGGAGAACTATACAAATTGTATAATTATTTACTGCACTGTGGTTAGATGCTGCAGACAGGTGTTTATTGTTTATTATTATTTTACCTTAACCCTAAGGATGGTGCTGGTGAAGTGTTAACTTAATTCAGGACTTAAAACTAGGACAAAAAAAAGATTCCCAAAGATTAAAGTAGACATAAATATAATGTAGTATAATATAAATAAACATGAAGGTGGTATACTTTCTGTACTGAAGTACTTTTAGGGAAATCTTAGCACTAGATTTTTTAGAATGATGAAATATAAAAAACAAGGAATTTACTGCATTATTATGAAACTGTGATACTCTTTAATACCATCTAATGGTGGTATCACTATTCTCCATGCAGGTGTTTGGGATGCTATCAAATCCCATGTAGGATAGTGTCAAAGACAATAACTAACCCTAACCCTAGTTTCTACAGGGAGCCAGTGGAGCGAAATGAATTGAGGTGTCACATGTGCACGTTTTGAATGATTGAAGAACAGACATGGAGCAGCGTTTATGATCGACACAGTCAAAGGGAGAACACAAGAGACAATGGAATTCTTGAAAAGGCTACGCAGAAACCTTTAGAGACAGCATTTTAATATCATCAAATATTTTAAAGACTCTGGAGAAATCTCTGTGCACAAGGGGCAATGGTGAAAATCAATATTAGATGCCCGTGATCTTCTGGCCCTCAGGCTTGGGCTTATTAACGCATCCAGAAATCATTGTAATGGAACACAGTTTGCCAGGTCATCCACAAATGCAGGTTAAATCTCTATCATGGAAAGAAGAAGGCATGCATGTTTCAGAAACACCACCATCTTTTCTGAGCCAAAGCTCCTTAAAAATGTACTGAGTATGTACTGAATATGGATGTATAAGAAGTGCAAATCATTGCATTCTATTTGGATTTACATTTTATGCAATGTCCCAACTTGTTTTTGGAATTGGTTGTATGTTCTACCCAACCCCATATGTTCCATCCAAACCAGAGATGGCTGAAACATAAAACATCTACATAAATATCAATCATGGTTTAATATTTGGCATCTAAATCAAATTCACGCATTTTAAAATTGTTCTGAATTTAAATTAAACTAATGTCAACAGCACCATCAATAGATTAATATGATGTAACTCTGGGGTTGATGTTTTTTTTATGCTATATTATATAGACTATATAATTATTCATCCTTTCAGTGACAGAAGAGTGAAGATGACAGAACTGTGAGTTTAGTGTGTTTTTCTTTTTGAACAAAAGTGTATTTAACTTTCTATTCACCATGTTTAGGTTTGCAGGAAAAAGCACATACATTCAAAAGAATTTCAGGAGTTGAAAGAGTTATGAATTGCATAGCTGCTTATTAGTCTTTATCTCCCTGTATTTGTATGTGTGTAGAATATTTTGCACGACATCATAATTATGCTACCGATGAAACCTAGTGATGGAACATACACTATACTATAGATTCCCAAACTAGGGCAAGTTAGATTTTTGGCCCTTCATAGAAAAATATTTGGGTGCTTTTTTACTATAGGGACAAATGTTCATGGTAACCTGACTATAACACTCATCTGCTTTTTGAACATCTCATTAGGGTTGAGATCAGAGCTCTATAGGAGGCCACTCAAGATCTTCCACTCCAACGGTTGTAAACGATATCTTCAAGGATCTTGCGTAAGGCACAGGGGCTTTGTGATGTCAGAACAAGTTTGGGTCTTCTATTATAAGTCAATTAAAAGACATTCAAACAATTGTATGCCTCTAACTTTGTAGTAGCAGTGTGGGGAAAAACACATATGGCTGGAAAAGTCAGGTGTCCCAATATTTAATGAACTTGAAATGTTTAATTGTCTAGCAATTGAAAGACATCTAATAGAACAATGAGATATATAGTATTCGATTACACTTTGTTTGTGTAATGACCTACGCTCTACTTCTGTGATGAATATTGGTTTAATTTGTGACCTTAGCAGACCAGGCAAATATTCGTGTTTGTGTAGGAGGCCATATGAGACCAATAAAACATTCTACCGTTACTTATTATTAAATTCAATCAGATTTTAAATGACCAGCCAATTAAGCAATTATCTAGCTATTGTCTGAAGAAAGAAAATGAGAGAGGGATAAAGAAAGAGAAAGAATAATGATAAATTATGATGATTTAACTTATTTTTCTAGACAGCACACTAAAAGAAGCAATGTGTGTGTGTGTGTGTGTGTGTGTGTGTGTGTGTTTTGTGTGTTCTCCAGCAGGTCCCTTGTTAAGCCCTTCCCCATCTCCAGCTGTCTAGTAGAAACTGTGTTAATGAGTTCTGCAACTCTTCTCACATCTGTCCGAGGAAATAAACCGCCGCTGATACCAACATGCAGAAACATTAGTACAGATCAGAGATATGACACGGAGG
The DNA here is from genome assembly GCA_024362625.1 of Silurus asotus. Classification (NCBI taxonomy): domain Eukaryota; kingdom Metazoa; phylum Chordata; class Actinopteri; order Siluriformes; family Siluridae; genus Silurus; species Silurus asotus. The sequence goes on from MU551700.1 coordinate 1,573,545, forward strand.
TGGGCGGTGAACAGCGGTAGTGTCGCAGGGTTGACTTGCTTCACATTTAGTGATCAAAAACAAGCAGCAGGAAAACTCTAACTGTCTAAGAATTTTTTTTGGTGACGTTATTTATATATTTTTATCTTCTCAAATGACTTTGCAGGTTTAATGAGGTTAAATTTAGACATGTGCAAGACAGATGGTACATTTTCTAGACCTATAAAGTTTAATAAAACTAGTTTAAGACAAGATAATGGCCAAAAATTCAAATTTTATTTATACATTTTTCCTCATTTTAACTTATTTACATTTATAGGTTCCCTGGTGGTCTAGTGGTTAGGATGCGGCGCTCTCACCGCTGCGGCCAGGGTTCGATCTCCGGTCAGGGAACCAACCCCAGCCATTAGGGTTGCATAAGCCTTAGTGCCGGTCCCAAGCCCGGATAAATGGGGAGGGTTGCGTTAGGAAGGGCATCCGGCGTAAAAACATGTGCCAAATCAAACATGCGGATGGTCTGCTGTGGCGACCCCTAATAGGAGAAGCCGAAAGAAAGTTAACTTATTTAAATTAATATGTATTATACAGAAAATATTGAATACAAGTACATGGGATTAATATGGCTTTATAGGAAAAAAAATCCAAAAATAATAAACCAAAATTAGTATTAGTAGGGAGATTAGTATTCAGGCATTGTTCTTTGTTTATATTTTTTATTAGAAAGACAAAATGCAGTATGTGTGTGAATTTGATGATATTGTCATTGTTAAATAACAGAAAACATTCTTTCGAATCTTCTTCTTCTTCTTCTTCTTTCGGCTTCTCCTATTAGGGTTCGCCACAGTGGATCATCTGTCTCCATACCCCCCTGTCCTCTACATCTGCCTCTTTCAAACCAACCAGCATGTCTTCCCTCATCACAATCATAAACCTCCTCCTTGGTCTTCCTCTTTTCCTCCTTCTTAGTGGCTCCATCATCAGCATTCTCCTACCGATATACCCCATGTCTCTCCTCTGCACATGTCCAAACCATCTCAATGTCACCTCCCTAAACTTGTTTCCAAAATGTCTTACATGCGCTGTCCCTCTAATAAACTCATTTCTAATCCTGTACATCGTTGTTACTGCCAATGAAAACCTCAACATCTTCAGCTCTGCTACCTCCAGCTCCACCTCCTGTCTTTTACTTAATGTCACTGTCTCTAAACTATACAACATCGCAGGTCTCACCACAGTCCTATAAACTTTCCCTTTCACTCTCACAGATACTCTTTTATCACAAATCACTCCTGCTATCATTCTTCTCCACCCACTCCACCCTGCCTGCACTCTTTTCTTCACTTCTCTAACACACTCTCCATTACTTTGCACTGTTGACCCCAGGTACCTGAACTCCACCACCTTCTCCACCTCTTCTCCCTGTAACCGCACCACTCCACTACCCTCCCTCTCATTTACACACATGTATTGTCTTACTCCTACTGACTTTCATTCCCCTTCTCACTAGTGCTTACCTCTACCCCTCCAGGCTCTTCTCAACCTGCTCCCTACACTCCCAAATCACAATATATCCGCAAACACCATAGTCCACAGAGACTCCTGTCTGACCTCGTCCATCACCACTGCAAACAGAAAAGGGCTCAGAGCCAATCCTTGATGCAGTCCAACCTCCAACTTAAACCAGTCTGTCGTTCCTACTGCACACTTCACTGCTGTCACACTGTCCTCATACAATACCACAACTCCTCTCTCCACCCTGTCATACGCTTTTTCTAAATCCACAAACACACAATGCAACTCTTCTGACCTTTTCTATACTTCTCCATTAACATTCTCAAAGCAAATAATGCGTCTATGGTGCTCTTCCTCTGCATGAAACCATATTGCTGCTCACAGATAGTCACCCTTTTTCTCAGCCTGGCTTCCACTACTCTTTCCCATAACTTCATGGTGTGACTGATCAAATTTATTCCCCTGTAGTTACTGCAGGTCTGCACATCTCCCTTATTCTTAAAGATCGGTATCAGCACACTCCTTCTCCATTCCTCAGGCAGCTTCTCACCTTCCAAAATCCTGTTAAACAATCTTGTTAAAAACTCCACTTCCATCTCTCCTAAACATCTCTATGGTTCTTTTTAAGGATACAGTATATGACACAAATAAACAGTCAAATGGATGAAGGTTAAAGAATTCATCAGATTGCCAAATTTTTCAATAGCGGTCATAAGGGGAACAAAACTGTATAATTGATTACTACTGTATTACTATTTTGATTTCTTTCTATGCCTGTATAACCTGCAAACATCCACATTCTATGCAATTGTAAAAATATAAAAAAAAAAAAATTTAAAAAAATCCTTTAGCCAGTCTTTTCCAGAGCCCCCACTTCCCTGGCATACCCTTGACTCAGATATATCCGTCTGAACTATTGTTGCCTTCTTGTCCGGGTGCCCAAATATGAATGTATGTCAGCATGCGATAATAGTGCAGATTCGCTTGCCTTTAGGGAGGACACTTTGACATCTAAGAGACATCATGAGTCTCATATATTCTAGTTTTCTCCAGCGTTATTGCTCTCATCACTTCTGCACGCCCCTGCCGTTTGGATGAAGAATGAAACGTGCTGAAAACTCTGACCTCCCCCTAACCTGGAAAAATGTCTCTGGGCTGTGCGTGTGCGCATGTGCAGCTCATTTGTAATCGATTTGCTGCCTGCAGTCGCGTCTCCCTCAATGCTAACCGACGGCCCACGTCCGCCAAACCTATGATCTCTTGCTGACATCGGAGCTCTTGCTCTTTTTCTCATTCCCATTATATTCTCATATATACCCTGTGCGCTAATACTTCAGGGAGCCTGAATAACTCTTTGGGTCTCTGGGCAGCTACCAACAACAGATTCCTGTGAAGACAATACAGTCAAGGAACTAAAATGTCTATGTGAGAAAGTCACAAGTTTTTTAGAAAAGTGTACTGTCAGTATTAGACTAGGTGTTTTTTTCCTTTATTGCATGGCATTTGCCCAAAACGGATAGCAATAAAGCCATACCGAGAAGAGTCTCTGTTCTCAAGTCATCAATTTTATTACTACAATCTCTGACTCATCAGTCTCTGCATCACTCCCTGTGTCCCAATAAACAACCCTGTGCTTTTAATGCAGACTTTTATTTCGGCTTCTCCCGTTAGGGGTCGCCACAGCGGAGCATCCGCATGTTTGATTTGGCAAACCCTCCCCATTTATCCGGGCTTGGGACCGGCACTAAGAGTGGCTGGGGTTGGTTCCCTGACCGGGGATCGAACCCGGGCCGCAGCGGTGAGTGCGCCGCATTCTAACCACTAGACTATTTTTTTTAATGCAGACTATATGTCCAAAAGTAAATGGATGCCCCACAATCACACTCATGCTTTTTAAACATAACATTACAAAGTTGGACTTTACACTGCTGCTATAATAAAGCCTCTACACTTGTTTAAAGACCTTCCCCTCAGATTTTGAGCATAGCCTTTTTAGGTCTACAGTGAGGAGTGATATAGGGTGAAGACCACTCATGCGCAATGCACGTTCCAATATGTCCGAAAGAAATTCATAAAATAAAACTGTATGGATTTCACTTTGTAAATGATATATTGTCGATTTCTGATCAAAAGGGAAAAAAAAAAACCTATAAAAACAGGATCTGAGCTAAAATGTTCTGGTGACTTAGCAATGTTACTGTAGTAAGAATTTGTATGAGTGCATTCATACAGTAAGAAATGTTATGTTCAAGAAAATAAGCATAAATAAGGAAAAACTAAAAAACTACTTAAGTAATGATTTACCAAATGCTTCTTTATATTGCATATTTTCAATAAAAGCAAATGATTTGAACTCTAGACTAACGTGGTTAACGCTTTTGGGGTATTAGTAGTCTGCTAGGTTTGATGTTAATATGTGCTTCTATACTGTCACATCAAAAAATTTAGTTAGCTGAGGAATGTAAGGACCTTACGGACTAGGGTCTGATGGTGATAGATAGATTATTGCGTCTCCTGTCTTCTGGATAATTCCCAGAATTCAGTGGATGTCGCCTACCAAAAGTGGTTTATGGATGCGTAACTGTTGAACCAGTGAAAGGATCATATAAACCAAAGGCACACTGACGCATGTTGGAAGCAGACAGTAGCCTTGACGCATGTATAAAATTTTCTTTTACATCATGTGGATGTCAAGTGTATGTGGATGTTACCCTGACACAAATCACTACAATCAAGATCATCCCTTCATGACAGTATTCCCTAATAGCAGTCTCTGCTATAATGCTTTCTGCACTGAATAAATTGTCCAAGAACGGTTTGATAATTATGATCTTAAATCAATTATCAAAGGCCCAAGGTGTTGACATGCCCTCCAAAATTGTCCCCAAATTTGTGGGCTGTGCAGGACAAACAAATCCAGTCTAATCCAATGATGCCTCAACTTACAGGATTTCCATATACCACAACACACAATTAAAGGACTTGTGGTGTCCTTGCCTTTACAGGTTAAAAGTGTTCTGATGGCATGAGAAACAAAATTTGGATGATGGTTTTAATTTTATACCATTACAATGACTTCTCTCCAGCGCATACCTCCACCTTTCTAGGCTCTTCTCAACCTGCTCCCTACTTTAACCCCAAATCACAATATCATCCGCAAACATCATATTCCATGAAGGCTCCAGTCTGACCTCGTCCGTCAACCTGTCCATCACCACTGCAAACAGGAAAGGGCTCAGAGCCGATCCTTGATGCAGTCCAACCTCCACCTTGAACCAGTCTTTTATTCCTACTGCACACTTCACTGCTGTCACACTGTCCTCATACATGTCCTGCACCCCCCTCACATACTTCTGCCACACCAGACTTCCTCATACAATAAAAAAAAAATATATAAAATAAAACAAGAAATTGCTGTAGATTTGTATTTTTCCCCCCAAAATGTTTCTAAGAAAGAGCAAGCATAAAATAAAAGGACACAGAAATGCAAAAAAAAAGTTTTGGTTTTTCTCCAGCAGCAATCAATTTCTCTTTGCACTAGGTTCATCTAGTTGAACTTTATCTAATGATTTTTGTAAACCACTCAGTTAAAAGCTGAACAGCACAGATAATCGTAAGCAAGCTGGAGAGATGTTATTTATTCAAAAAAAAAAAAAAAAAAAAAAAAAAAAAAAAAATCACTATCTAAATGTAGGAAAGAAAAAAAATCACATCACTATCTGAATGTAGTGCCAAACACAAATAAAAATAATAATGATAAAAAAAAATCATGTACACTCTTACCCTGAGTCTGCTGTACTCTCTCTGTAGTGTACTGCAATTAGTTTTTAAAACCACTTGGCAGTGTGGCAGAGAATTCCTCTTCACTTCGGCTGACCTTTTCCTCACATCACGTTTAGATATTAAATTGTGTTGACGATTTCCTGCTTCCTCTTATGTTTAGCTCTACTGTTTTTCATTAACTGGGCTTCATTGCACAAGCAATCTACATGAATTGCAGTGCTCTTGACTCGTATAATCTCTTTACCTTCTGGCATTGTCTTGCACCACTAACTCTGGTGTCCATTTGGTGTATTGAGTCAAAAGCACTTCATTTGGACATCTTTCTCCTTTCGGTTTATGCTTTAGGAGATTTTTGTTTTTGTCTGCTTGATTTATTGGTATTCAGGGAATCTCTGTTTTGTCTCTGTTTTTTCCTCTTCATGAATAAAATCAAGTAAATGTAAATAAATTATTTTTGTTTGCATTGATGGAGACTCTTCTTTCTTGCTTACTTTAGTTGATTTGGTTTGTTTTGTCTCCAATTTGCAGGTAGTAAAAAAAAAAAAAAATCTACAAAAACGTTTAATTTGTTTAAAGAACTGAGGAAAGGAAGAAGCTGAAGAAACATGGAAAGCAGGTAAGAGGATAGATAGACATAAACCTAGACTATCTGTAGGCCATTAATATGTATGCAATGGAGCACCTAAATAGAATAAAGCAAGAACAATGCACAAAGAGAGAGAGAACTTATAAAAATAAGGACTGTGGCGAAATAAAGAAAGGAATCATAGTAATGAGGGAGGGTATTAGTGGGAGGAAAGGAAAGTAAGGAATGATGCTGGAATAAAGGAAAGGACAGCTGGAGGAAGGAAGATAGGACAGAAAGAAAATGGTGTGTGGATAGTAAGAGTGACAGTTGGAAAAAGTAAGAAGGAAGAGCAGAAGGGAAGAAGCAAAGGTGACACAGGGTGAGTTGGAAAAAGAAATGAAGGAAATGCAAGTGTTTCAGTCTCTCACTGTTTCTTGCTTTCTTTTTTTTTTCCAGAACAATTTCCATGTTCCACAGGCCTTAGTGTTTCTCATACACTTTAGAAATATGTCTGTCATCAGTAAATTATACATATGATATTTTCTTTTAGCCTTTGCTGAAAGAAAAGTTTTGTGGCATGCTATTAATGCCACTTCAAAAGCTGCATTATATTAAACCAGTCCCACTTTGTTTATTATTGTATTAATTCTCTCACCCCTTCCTCTTAGTCATATACTGTTTCATACTGTACATTTTGAACATAGCTGTGATTTTACATCAAAATCTATGATCCTGGATTTATATCTGGATTTTCTGTTTTTTTTTTTCTTTTTGCAATTTGAAACATTAAGATGTCAAATTAAATGTTTAAACAGAAATTACCAAACAAGGGCCCACTGGCCAAAGTTGGGCCATGGCCCATCATGTCATATATGAAAAAAAAACATTGATACAGCCCTTCATTTATAATTTGATGTTTTTATTTATTATTATTTTTTTTATGTGAATTTAATTGAAAAGCACAGAATAATAGTGAATTTACAGTTTGGGAAAAACTTAAACAATTTAAGAAATAAGGACAAACTTCATGTTTCTCTTTAGAGGTCATTGAAATTACAAGTATATATTACAAGCGTATATATTATATTATAAATTACAAGCGTATAGCCTGAATAGCTGTATTAGGCACTAAACTCGCACTGTTTTATACGTTTTGCTAAAATGGAAAACTTTAAAAGTAAATTTGCATTAGTTAAGCGGATTAAAAAGCGGTTTTCTATTTATTTATTTATAATACTATTAAATCATAAGGGAACCATGGCAACATTCATTTTAATATAAAACAGTTTGCTATAATGCAAATGTACTTTTGACCCACAGTCCTCAATCAAGTTTGAGTTTTCGACCTTCATAAGAAAAAGTTTGCTCACATCTGTTTTAAAATGATCTGCTTCCTGTGGCAGAAATTTCAATAACAATGAAAAAAAAACTCCTGATCGGACCCTAACTTGCACATTGTTTGTTCAAGAATGAAAGTAGACTGTAAGTGAAATCGTTTTTAACACCCTGTATTAATAAAACTCATAATTATGAGCTTGCATTCTTTAATAAAGCATTAATAAAAATTCTTATACAAATATTTGTGAAGACAATAATGAGATATCCTTAAAGACAAAGATTATGTTTTTCAACTTATTTTCTTAGTGTCTTTCTAGTGTAATTGCTAACCATGGTTAAACTTAACAACAACAAAAAGGAAAAAACCCTCCAGCATCCTTTCCATGTAGTGAATTTTAATTAAAAGTCTAGCTGGCTGTAGATATTCCCAATCAAGCAAAAAATAAAAAAGTAAGTAAAAAAACAAACAAAGAGCTAGTGGGTTCAAATGGCACAGGAAAAAAAGATTTTATGCACCAGCATAACCATAATTAAATATTAGGATAATCCTTCTGCAATAAAAATCAAATTTACTCTTTTACTAAATATTATTATATTAGTAGTTTTTACCCTTTAAAAGCCGCAAATCCTATTCTATTATCGGATTATTTCAGCCACATTGCCGTTTTCGTTTCTCCTGAATGTTACAATGATGTGCTGCACTATTCGCCCAAGAAACGTCACTCCTTGAGTGTTTTACAAAGGGAATAAATTTACAAAGGGAATATATCAATAAAAGGATCATTACATAATATCCTTAATCCAAAAAGACAGGTGGTATTTCCTTGTAGCACCTCCTCTTGAAATAAGCCCGGGATATATTAGCATGTGTCCATGTCTAAATCAATGCATAGTAAAAATATAATAAGATAATGAGAGCAAATATCCTGCTATCAAGCTCCACTGGTGACTATAAGAATGATGCATGGAAATGGGACGCTAATGCATGGCCATGACTGAGGCATGGGAACAAGTCAAATAACTTGTGATCATGACCTATAATACTAAAGAGTTTAATGCGGCAATATGCTTGCGATTGTGCGAATTTTGGTGTAATCACCAGACAGTGGGCAGAAAATAGCCAATCATATGCATCTGTATGCTCATTTGTACGCATAAGAGGGTCAATAGGCTCAAGATAAAGTATGTGTAAGGTTGCATTCTCCTTTCATATGATTCTTTTCTAGACGTCATATGATGGAGGTGAGCTGACTGGTGAATGGGAACTGTCAGATAACCAATTTCAGGGGTGAAGAAATCTTTGAAGGGAGATAATAGGTGAAGTTTAAAACAATACAATAATTCACTATGATTTAGAGTAGAAATGTAAAGAACATTAAAGGAGAAATGACTTAATTATCCCGTTCATTCGAATTAGTAACGCATGGGCACAAAATGCTGTTTTCTGCGTCTCAATGATCTCATTCCTGGCCATGACTTAATGATCTCGTTCCTTCGTATTAGCAAGTCTTCTCTACAAATGTCACATTAGTTACTCCTAAAACAGAATTATCTCGTTTTCTCATGTTAGCAAGTCATGGCTAATTATTGCCTATTTTAGGTGAATACATCGCTGCCATGACTTATTTATCATTTCACCTCATGTTAGTTGACTTGTAGCCACAACTTTACTTCATTTCCTGTGTGTTATTTGCCCTTGGCTATGATTTTTTGTTCCCTGATTTTGATCACTGTCATGACCGAATTATCACATTATCTCCTGTTAGTTGTAAACTTTATCTACTTCCCTTGCATTAGTAAGCCATGGCCATAGATAAAAAATATATTTCATAACTAAATTATCTCATGCACTCAAATTAGAAAAGTGATACTTAATTATCCCATTTTTTCACTTTAAGTAATAACTTAATGATTCTGTTTCCTCGTTTTAGTATCTCGTTGCAATGCCTTAATTATCTCATTACCTCACTTTAGTATATCTACGTTCCACGGCTTAATTATCTCTGCTTCTCATGTTATGTTGTTGCCATGACTTGAATTGTCGCATTACTTTACTTTAATATGTCGTAGTTTCAACTAATTATTTTGTTTATCATGTTTATCATGGTGCTTTCGTCAGTTGTAAATATGACCTAATTATTTTAATCTTTAATGTTTGTAAGACATTCATGGGAACAATAGAAAGATATAGGTTGATATTTGTTTTTATTAAGTAGGCATGTTACAGCAGGATTATGTATCTTGGAAATTTACTGTTTTTGTATGTATTGTCTTTTTTTATAGATATAAAAAATATGGATCTCTCTCGGTCGAGTTAAACATGCTCCTGAGGTTCCAGTGACCACTGTTCCTGCCCCTCTCCCATACGTGGATCTTCCCACTTCTTCCAGGCCTGCCTCTGGATATTGTTCCCTTAGACTGGAGGCCACTCTGTGCAGCTGGGGACGGTTTCTCATCAACGCCTTGGGTGGTTCCATAAAATTCCGAAACAGGAGCTTTGAGGATGGATTTGGACTGTAGTTAATGTCAACAGTCTGCTACACTGACTCAGGACTACTTTTCGCTTCTGATCATCTACACTGTACCCCGTATATCATAACATCGTATATCTGCTATAAATGGACATTCGGTGCAACCCAGATGAGGATGGGTTTCCTTTTGAGTTTGGTTCCTCTCAAGGTTTCTTCCTTATGCCATCTGGGGGAGTTTTTTCTTGCCACAGTCGCCACCGGCTCACTCATCAGAGACAAATTAACTTATAAAGAACATATTTACTTTTAATTACCACATTGTCTGTGTAAAGCTGCTTTGAGACAATGTTCATTGTAAAAAAAATACAAATAAAAATGAATTGAACTGAATACATTTACCTTTCGTGTTTAACCTGTAGTTGAGGCTCACGTTCATGCTAACAGCCAAAAAACAGAGATGTTGGGCACAGTTTTCTCCTCCTACTCTGCAATCTTCTTAATGCCTCTCTTCCTTTCTTCCAAGACTGCTCAGACACACCTGGTCATGTCTGGCAACTAAATGGAACGCTTTTACATTTGTTTACTTCCTCCCACTCTTATTTTCTTCTTCCTTACTCACACTCTCTCTCTCTCTCTCTCTCTCTCTCTCTCTCTCTCTCTCTCTCTCTCTCTCTCTCTCTCTCAGACCCTACATTTAGCGACAACTGATTTGGATGAAATTCAAAGTGGCTTATACAAGATAAAAGTCTCTGAGGGCCCAATTTAAAATAAATAAATTGGAGTGACATATGCAGGCATTAAGTGGTTAATGACAGAGCTGTCAGCAGAGCAAAGTTCTGTTTAGATGGAACACATATGAGGAGTTTGGAACACAGCCATTAAGAATAGTAATATTTTTTAGATTTGTGTGTGTGTGTGTGTGTGTGTGTGTGTGTGTGTGTGTGTGTGTGTGTGTGTGTGTGTGTAGGCAGGTTTGATCCCTTATTGGTATCTGGAAAGAATAAAGGTCAGAAATACAGGAATATTTTATTGGGAAAGTGCTATTTTTTAGTCCAATGTGGATTTATTTCCAATTTTCTTTTAGTTACAGAGGTCAGGGTTTGCCCAGTTTTTAGTTATAGACCTATATTTTTAAATTTAGGGCAGATGAATGCCTACATTATGAAAATGCATTATTTCTTTTGGTATTTTATGGATTTTCATTGTTAGTATAATTAAATAAAGTACTGAATGCATGTGTTTCTCTCCTAACGGATCAATTTAACACAGCACAACTGAGTAGACAGACTTTAATAATTATGGTATTTTTTAATATCCTTTTTTTTAAATCTTTCTTATTCTTTTCTCATCTTTTATAAAAAAGTTTCTTCAGAACAGTCATGTCTCTTGATGTTACGTTATAATAGATTCAATATAGATTCAAATGAGCTCTTTTGAAAGTATACTTCACACCAGAATGCACAACAGCATCTTTTTATATGAAATAGAGCTACTGTAAGAAAGCATACTAGTAATCTGCATTAAATTGTTTATCTAGTAATATCAACGCTAGATTTTAACAATCTTGCTATCGCATAGCAAACGACTTAGTATAGACTTTTTGTTGAAACTATATTATTCTGTGTTACAGAATAGTATCCTGTTCAACGACAACTATTCTGCTTTGTTTCTCATCCTAGTCATGAAAAAGAACCCCTAGGGTTGAGCAACTGACTCTGCAAATGGGTTTACACTTTTAGCCGACCACACATAATTATGGTTATATCTCCAACACACTTACCTTCAACATCCGTGCCCCCCTGAGGATGTGTCTTGAGCCCCCTGCCATTCTTCATCTACACCTCTGACTGTATGGCCACCCACAGCTCCGGTTCAATGATTACATTTTATGACAATTTAGTGGTGGTCTGAACAAAAACACCGACATGCAGGCCTACTTGGAAGGAGAAAGTGGACTCAGTGGTGCCTGGCTATCTGAACATCTGTCAGGCCAAAACTATGTAATATATTTCAGAAGACAACAGATACGAAATACACCCCTCATCTGACATATGGGTCTCTTGTGGCAAGGATGGCTGACATCAAATACCTTTATGGTCATGTCTTCAGAGATATCTTTTGGTCTCTCTACATTTATAAAGTATTCAGGAAAGCAAAGCACAGGCTTTACCTTGTCATACAGCATTGGATGTTGAAGGTTTCAGACCATGATTCAAAGGACATGCTAAACCAGGTGTCCTCAATATTATCTGCAAAGGGCCAGTTTAGCCGCTGGCGTTCATCCCAGACAAATAGTAGACACACTTGATGGCTGATTGGAGACCAAGATCCACTGATTAGACAAGTGGAATCAGGTGTGATTCCTGCTTGGTTGTAAGAAAAGCCTGCAGCCACACTGGCCCTTTGAGGATAAGATCGAAGACTTCTGCATTAGACCGTGCCATTGAGAGCATCCTGACAGTGAACTGCTCCATTTACCCTGCAAAAAAAACATGGTATGTTCAGCAAGAAAGCATAAGAACTGTGCTTCCATACTTGCAAGACAATTGCATCAGGCAAGATATTTTGCATGCCCCATAAAAAATAAGGCACTTCCAACCCCAATTAGGGTCTGATTAGACTGTTAAGGTCAGACAATTAGCTTTATAGTGACATGGCCAGCTTTTATGCACAGACCATTAGGAATTTATAAACTTCCATGCACCTGCACTTTTGCATTAATCTTCCTGCACACATACACACATTTCTACACGTACTTTATTTCATTTTATGAGGTTTACATTAGGCACATTACACACCACAATGTTTGCAATATATTGCACATGGTTTATTCAACCACCACTTTTTCATTACTTACATCTTTAACCTTTGAACCTTTGTTTAATTCACTAGTTATATTTTTTCTTTACTTCTATTCAATTTCCCTATTGTCCTGCTTTCACTTCACAATGTACTTTACCTTGTGACAAATAAAACATGAATTGTAGGATAAACTACACTTCTAATTATGATATTTCACATAAAAGGTTGTGGGACTAGCAACATTTCTGAGCTCATTGTCAAAGGAAATATAATAGAAAATAAAAATACCGTTGTGTGTATCTGTACAAGGCAAAGCTACATTCTACACTGAAATGAGGATGACTCATCAATCACTAGCACAAATCTCTTATAGCAAATACTGGATGTCGCTTTAGATTGACATACAAGGAGAAAGGACAGGACCCCTTGCCCTTAAATAGCTCACAAGCGCAAGAAATCTCAAATTAACTTTTATTAATCTCTAGAATAAAGCTGACAGACCTGATGGCTCACATTAACCACAATTTTTGGATGACATAAGTGAAGCTAAAAATGAGAAATTTATTTCTTTCACTTAGTGTTGCGTGCCTTTAACCTGATTGTAACATATTTTATCTCTTAGTAGAAATGCTACAGAAAAAGCTCAGTATTGCTAATATTTGTATATATCTGCCTCTATTGTGCTGATCATCACAAAAAAAAAAAAAAAGAATCTGCAAATTATTCCCCAACATGACTTAGTTTCATACACCTGCTGATCATGTTTGTTAAAGATTGTTGAATTTTGGTGTTTTTAGTGTTTAAGATTTCTTACGGACCAAGAGTGTGTGTCTGTTTGCTAATGTTAAAGGTAAATTTGTAGTAACGCCTCCTGTGTATGTTTGTCTGGACATACAGTTTATTGGCTAAAGTACTGCATTTTCGTTCTATAATGCTGTCTTACTGACTGCTATGTAAGAATAGCGCTCAGTCATGTTGTTATAAAATGAAAAGAAAATTATAGCTATGTAGCATGTGTGTTAGTGTTTTGAGAACTGAAAAAGCCAGATTTGTTGATGATAACTATTATGGAGTTACACAGCAGAACTGGTGCTACCTTTAGAATATACCTAAATTATGCCTCCTTTTTGAAACCCATTAAATATTTTTATACCGGTATTGTTATGGCTGACTTAGCAATTAGTTTGTTTTGTGATGTTTTTGCATCATTGCCATGATAAGTTAGAAGTTGTGAGCAGCACTGATATCACCATGGAACTGATATTGCAGGTGGAATAAAGTTTTATGCAAAGATTTTCAATGTATTTTAAAATAAAATAAAATACCAAATACCTTCACGTTGTGTATCAGAGTAAACTACACAATACAGCAGCCTCATCATGTATCAAAATCAAAATTGTATTTTAAAAATACTAAAAAATACTTATTAGGGAGCATGACATTTCTTTTTTTTTTACTTTCTGCTATTTGATCAATCCTTCATCATGACACTGACACAGTTGATTAAGTTAACAATGTTTAATAGTACCAGTTTTTCTCAGACTGAGTCACGCAAAAAATCTGACACATGCAACCAGTTAACAGATCAAATATTCACATACATTTCCCTGTGAACTTCCAGATGAATGTTAGTTTTAAAGCATCCAACAGTTTCATGTTTAACAGTTAGTGAATGATTCATAATTGTATCCTCATTTAGTTACTTGGTGTTTGGTAACGAAGGGCTACTTTGTCTCAGTAACACTGACTCAATAACAAACAAGTCATTCATAAGAAGGCAACTGATGGCACCTGTATTTAATTAGTTTAGAATTTAAAAAATTATTTGATTGTTAATCATAATGCATGTAACCGTATGCAAAATCATGATCCTACTAAACAGCTACTTCAATTAGGGTACAATATTCGGCAATCAAATATTTATTTATCAGTCATCGGACACCTATTTGATAGCTGGCAGCCTTCATGTTTCTTTCTTCACCACCTTCTTAAATACGGATACATTTTCAGTGCAAATTACTGAGTAGGCACCAATCAGAGGCCGCATTTTTATGATGTCAATGTAACAAATCCCACTGGTACCTCACTGGAAGAAAGATAGACAGGCAAAAGTTCACTAAGCAGAGCTTTCATTATTCACTTTCATTTTCACTCTGGCACATTCCTTTCCAGTACTCATGCCAGGGTTCACCCACACACTCGACTTCTTACAAAGTATCTTACAGTACTTTAAAACTACAACAATACAAAACACTAAAGTATTTTGATCCAAAATAACATATGATCAATCCTATCAAATACAAATGACTATCTTATTTTATATTTTAAATGCGTACTTGAAATACATGTATCATAATTACTGCCCATCCCTGGCCAGTACTTGCATCATTTATTTTCCTGGTAAGATTTTAATTGGGGAGAAAAAAACTTTATTACTTCCTATTTGACCTTTTTACTTCCTTGACTTTGTTTCAACTATAAGGAAAATGCTCAATTTTACCAAGGATTTAAACAGGTAGTTCTGATCGTGCCTTTTTCCCCAATATTTTAATAATGTAGCCTTATGCTAAAATGCTTTACATAGTATGGCTTTTTTTAATTTACATAAATCTACATGCTCTATAATGACAAAGCAAAAACTAAGTTTGTGAAAACTTTGTAAATGGTTTTATAAAAAAGAGAATTGAACTGAACTGAACTTGACGTAATTCTGCATGATTCTTTGCTTTTTTTATGGCTTTATTGAATAAATCAGATCAACAACATAGACATCTTGTAACAAATAAGTAATGGAAAATTTTTAGTACATATGCAAACAGTAAGAAAACATATTGGCATGCAAATCAGTTTGACAAGTAGGTACATAATAAATCATAACATATTATAAACATAATTCTTAACGTGGAAAGGAAAGAAGAAGAAGAAAAAAACACAACCTTGAACTGACAAAGGTTAATAGTCTGTTTCAGGCTCCTCATGAGTACACATTATCTACATTACAATATATATCTTTGTATATATTTACACCGACATACATACATATTCATGCATACCTTATACATTTTTCCATTCATGTGTCTAACAAGTGCCAAGAATTTTTTATTCTAGATCTTCTATCAATAGTCCTTTGCCTCCTTAATTCACACACAATCTCAGATATGGATTTGATTAATAATAATCATGCATCATGTTTTCCATATTTTATCATTCACAATACATATAAAAACTTTTTTTTGGCTCCTCCCGTTAGGGGTCGCCGCAGCGGACCATCCGCATGTTTGATTTGGCACGTTTTTACGCTGGATGCCCTTCCTAACGCAACCCTCCCCATTTATCCGGGCTTGGGACCAGCACTAAGGCTTGTGCAACCCTAATGGCTGGGTTCGGTTCCCTGACCGGGGATCGAACCCTGGCCGCATCAGTGAGAGAGCCGCATCCTAACCACTAGACCACCAGGGAACCGAGCATTCACAATACATAGAACCATCCAAAAGAATTCCTTTATTTTTTTGTTGACCCCAGCCATTAGGGAGGCACAAGCCAGTGCACTCTTAGTGCCTTAGTCTCAAGCCCAGATAAATGGGGAGGGTTGCGTTAGGAAGGGCATCCAGCGTAAAACATGTGCCAAATCAAACATGCGAATCTTAAATACGGATGATCCGCTGTGGTGACCCCTAATGGGAGAAGCTGAAAGAAAGTTTATTCTTCAATAAAACCCAGATTGGTAGAGTCTTGCAGTGATCTTCTTCAATTTCTTTTCCCATTTAGGGTTCAGGAATCCTGGTTGTTACGAACATTTTTTGTGCTCTTGGGATCCTTTAATTCAGCTATTGTTTTTAGTGTCCCCAGCTCTGTGCCTCAAAAAAACCCTGTCTCTGAGCCCTGCTTGCCGTTCCTTCGAACTCATGTTTTTACTTGGACAGATGCTAGACCTTATATTGACAGGTGTGCTTTTCTATATCAAGTCCAATCAATCAACTGTGCAACATCTATGAAAATAGGGTGCAATGCAGCAAAATTTCTTGTCACTGCAAAGTTTCCCCTTACAGTTACTCGAGTGCTCTTATTGTGACCGCATGTCCATGTGGACCCTCCACTGCCACAGAGCGGTTTTAACCATTTCTTTTGGCTATCTCTTCCCTAAGGAGGGTCAGGGACCTTCAGGCCATTTCCGTACCCATGTATCTCGCATATGCTTTTATAGCTTCCTGGTTGTGACGTCGGGCCTTTCCGTTGGACAGATTACACACGTGAATCAGAGCGCGGACCCGCGGAAGCATTCCCAAAGCGTTGTTGACGCAGCGTCTCATTTATTTAAGGATCCAGGGGTACATATGTAACCTAAAGACTTTTTACCAATGTTTTATTTCATTTTTTTTTTATTATTATTTATTTGTATTTATTTTTTTATGCAACAATATGCACATATCTTGGCGTTTAGTGTTGTAATTATGGGATTTAAAGAATAAATCGGTTTGGAAAAAAAATTCAAATTTTATCATAAGGCTGCAACATAATGTGTACAAAGTGTCCTGGATACCTTTTGAATGTATACAATATATACTGTAAAATAACGGCAAAAAAATGTCTTCCATGTTATATATTTTCAAGTGACAACACTTGAACCTGAAACTTTTTGTGTTATGATTTTATTCAGTGGACCATAATAAAAAGAAAACGGCCCGAGTCTGCTGTGTTCCAAGTTGTAATATGGCTAATGCTCTTTTTACTGTTCAGTGGGACAAAACCCACCACCACTTTCTGACATCGTCTCACTGAGCAAACACCTCAGTCAGATAACGGCCAATCGAAATTCATGAAGACACTCAGCAGCCAGTCAAAATTCATGAAGTCATGTCTTCGATCAATCAAAATTCATGAAAAGAGAGACACATCTAACCAGGATGGGAAAACCTAAAGTGTGCCACATTCTAGATGTTTTATAAGACATGATGTGCATAACCTGTGCTCAATTTAGTGTTGTCTTTATAATGAAGAAGCCTTTGCCCTATGGCCCTGACCTGGATCAGCTACCAAGAGTGCAACGGCGCTTGGATTTCAGGGTTTTGTAATGGAAAACAGCACAAATTATTTATGTTAGCTGCCAGGATCTTCAATTTCCTTTCATTCTTATAGATTTCTGACCACTCACCTTTATCCCTGCCCTTTCTTTATATAGACTGTATGCACAAATGAATACAATGAATACAGTGATAAAGCAGTAGATCTTATAATTAAAGTCACTTAGCAAATAAATGTAGCACAATGGTAGCTGAAAGTGTTTATGCTGTCTATTACATGCATCATTAAAAAAAATGTTAAGAAGAATTAATTAATAAGCAATAAATAAAATGCAATTTGATTAAACACTGAAGTGTGGCTTAACCAATACTGGTTATGTTATGAAATACCAGTACTATATTGTGAGGATTTACACACAATTTAGTAGTAGTTTAGTAGTTTAGTGGTTAAGGCATGGGACTTTGTATCCAAAGATCATAAGTTTAAATCCCAGCCACACAAAGCTGCCACCTCTGGGCCCCCTGAGCAAGGCCTTAAACCCATAGCTGCCCAGTGGAATGAATGAAATAAATGTAAGTCGCTCTTTATAAGGGTGTCTGCCAAATGCCTGGAATGTTAATGATGATATAAGTGACATTAGATTGTAGGTTAGGACATTCAGACCACAAGACAATAACTATTTCAATTCTTCAGCTGTGGTCCTTAGAAATCTTTCAGCCACACGAACTGTTTTCTTCACAGTGCATTAAAACAATATAGACTTACGTCCTCTTTCAGATTGATACATAACAGTTCCACTTGAGTGAAACTTCCTAATAATTACTAATTAATGGAAATGAGAACCGGCAATTTTCAATGTTTTTGCTATTTTCCTATAGCAGTTTCCTCTTTTGTGATGCTGAACAACATGCCACACATCACAGCTAAATTCTTTGGTCTTTGTAATAAACGACTAAGGAAATTGAATAGAATAAATCCAGTCTGATCCACTTTGCCAATTACGGCTTGCAAATCGATAACTACTTTCATGACAAAAACAGTACCCATGCAGGTCTGGCTTGTTCAAATTCAGCTTAAATATGTCTATTTTATTAAGTATGTTTAAATTTATTATTTCATGTCTATACTTTATAACAGCTCACATTAACTTATTACTCTGTAGACTGCTGTCAAGAAAACAACAATGCCTGGATTGATGATATCTTTTCGTAAAGTGCAGTTTAGGATTCCTTGCCAGGTGTTTAAATAAAAAACGGGAACAGTTTTTTTTTATAACGATTAACCCCTTTGGATCATTTTGCACATTTTCTACAATTACAATTTGGAATTGAACTGGGGTTTAATAAGGATTGTGTCATGAACCCCTAAATTACTTCTTGTTTAGCCAACTGTCATTACTAATCACATCACAATTTGGAAAAATAAAGAAATCCAGCTGTTCTATTGTGCAAGCAATTTGAACCTTTTGTGGATAGAAACCTACAGTATACTGCCAACGATCCGGTAAAGTGTCAGACTTCAGTCAGATTGAGACTATGAAGAAACACTTGGAAATTGCAGTGTACTGTCAGTCTTCAATCATTCTGAGGGAGCTTGAGCAATTTTGTCCAGAAAAATAGTTCAAAGCTGATGGAGGAAAAAACTTGCATAATATCATTTAAAAGTTTCAAAACACCTCCTCCTTTAGTGTTTTTCTTAGTGGGTTTTTAGCATTTTCAACATTAAACATTAATACTGAAGACATTCAAACTGTGAAAGAACATGTATGGAATTATATAGTAAAAATTATTTAACAAAACCTAAAATATGTTTTATCATTTTGCTTCTTCAAAGGAGCTTCTGCTTTCATGACAGCTTTGCACACTCTTGGCATTCTCGTAGTCAACCTTGTAGTATTCACCTGAAATGGTTTTTCAACAATCTTGAGGTGTTGAGTGCTTGTTCTCTGGTTTTCCATGACTCCGCAGTCTAAATCATCCCAAATCATCTCAATTGGATTTTGATCAGATGATTGTGTAGGCCTGCACTGATGCAGCACTTCATCGCTCTCCTTTTTGAACAAATAGCTATTATATAACCCAGAGGGGTTTTTGGTGTCACACACAGTGCCTGTCAAAAGTTCTGAAAACACTTATGACGATACTTGCATGCTCCTTTTGTTTGTTTTGTTGCTTAGAAACAAAAGGAAAATGCATTTTTGGTATGCATTTTTTTGCCAAACAAATATGTAAATGTACAGTTGCTAAACTTTATTTTCACCTAAAGATGTTTATTTATTTATTTATTTATTTTATTTTTTTACAGTCTTGACATCCAGACAATTAGTGTTTCTGAACATTCAGCTGAACTACTTTGCCATGTCTCTTGTAAAACTTGCCAAAGGTGTTCTTCGCTAGTAGGAGATCAGTAGGAGATCCAGTTCATTTCAGAGCAGTTCAACAGGATTTGGGTGCAGTGACTGGGCAGACCATTCAAAGATAGATACCACTTCAGCTGAGTGTTTGCTCTTCAACTAATGCTTACAAAGCTTGGACAGAGATTTGGGTCATTGTCATGTTGTATAGTGAAGGTGGTTCCAATAAGCCACAGTTGAGAAGAATTTGAATGGTGTTGTAGTTATGGAATGGTAGCCATGTTTGTTCAGTATTTCTTTCACTTGGAATAATTTTACAGCTCCAAAACAAGCCTAACTATTAAGCTTTTACTTCCATGTACATTATGACTGGTGGGGTGAGTCTGCTAACATCTCCCCTGTGCTCTTTCTTACATACAATAAGCCAATAAGTTCTTCCAAAAAATGTCAAATAGACATTGTCCATATAGACAAATAGAAGAGTAAGTGTTTCCAAACAATTTTTAAATGTAAAGCCCATGTCTTTACTGTACAATGTGTGGAAATCTTAAAGGGGGTCATATTTATCCAGGACACTAATATACAGTATATCTGATGTAATCAACCTTTGCTAGAGTATTACATTGTAACTTGTCAGCAGAATATAGCTACTAAAAGTTTTTACATAGTGTAGAGGTGGTAGCTTGGACCCCCATCTCCTAATGAATGTTGTATATACACTGCATTTGCAAAATATGAGAACATTATTCAATCCAATACAGCAGCTTGTTATTTTAGTGCTGGCAAGTCACTTTATAAAGTTGAAACCATGTCACATTATAGCTCAACATGCATTCACAGTGGTTGGAAAAATGCATTCATTGCATAGTGTAAAATGTCATTTATACAACATACAAATACACAACATAATTCTATAAATATATATATATATATATATATTAACCTTTGTTTAAATATAGAAGTTAATATTTACTCAGGAAGTGTAATGTCTTGCAGTGGATAAAAATATTTATTTACTGTACATAACTTAAATTTCATTGTATATTCAGTGCATATGTACATATGTAGAGCTTAGATCTCTAATGACGATGGGTTTTTTGGTTAATAGGACTTACTGTAATAAATTGACTATATTATTATCCTTCTTATCTATAACACAAAGTATTCTGGTCATTTTAGCTTGCTATTATCATATTAACTCTGCTCCTCATCAACTTGCCATTAGGGTGAGAAAATACATTTTGCCTTCAATAAATACATCCTTTCAGCCTCCATTTAGGACAGGAAACCATGTCAATATGAGCAGTTTATCAAATCAAATTCCTCTTTAAAAACCACTGTCTATTACAGACTTTCATTTCTAACTAAAGAACTTTTCTCAGCCCAAACACTGTAAAACTCCATTCTTTATTTTTTTCAGTTACTGAAACTTAAACACATTTACTAAACGAATTCTTACAGAGATCAAGTGTGTGTTGATTTCTTTGTGACATTGCTCTCAACAGATGGCAGCACAAGGTTGCACGCACAATCACAGGGAACACTGACCTTTAAAAGTCATTACCACCTCTGTGATAGAATGAGGAGCAAATTCGTCACAGACATTTTTGCTATGATTCAGCAAGTTTACAGAATTGTGAATCGAGAATTCGTCTACAGACTGTCCATAGTGAGTTTGAAGGGCAGGTTTTACAGCGTCCGGGGGAGGACATTCTGCGAAAGTACGCTAGTCAACTCAAAACATTTTGACACCACCTCCTATATACAGTGTACCTAAATTTGTACCTTATATTAGATTTGTCTCTCTCTGTCTAACTACTATAGCTTAGCATGCCATTTCATGTTTGGGTTGTGGCCTAGGAAAATCCAATGAAACGTGGACACTTTAACATTCTTGCATTTGTCTCATTTGTCATGTTTCAGCAGCAGATTGATTTGTCATGCAGATACATGGTCTGTAAGGTTTGTAACAAATGGTGCAAAAAAACATCCTGTTGATTAAAGTTTTGGGTGAATAACTATTGTTTATGAGAGATATAAGAGGAGTCTGACTTAATGCAATTGTGAAGGGTTTTTGGCACCAGATCTTTAACATGGCTATCAAGGATTTAGACTGTTGTGTGTGTTACACTGTCTCCTGGCCCTTACAGGAAGTTTCAGATAAAAAGAATCTAGCCAAGATTAAATATAAAATTGCCTTTGAGATGTTAAAGTATGTTCTAGACAAAACAGTTTTTGCTAGTATTAAGTTGTTTTCCAGAATTTAGCCACTGTACTGTTGAATGTTTTTTTTTTTTTTTTTTTTTTTTTAAAAAAAAAACTTTTTTTTTTTTTTTTTAGAACAACACACATATTTGACATTTTGTATTTGTTTGTGACAAGAAGTTTCACCAGTTGAACCAAAAATCACAGGGAAAACACCCTGAATAACATATGTGTAGCAAAATATAGGCTTTTATTTAAGGTGCAAAGAAAATTTAGGATCTATGACCCATTGAAGTCTGATACATTGTTCTTTTATTTAGAACTGTTTTTCAATTCGTTTTCTCGCAGCAATATAGCGGAAAATTGGAAAAAAATCTTTAGTTGAGGAGAGCATTGCTGGATTCCTAAAACAGCAACACTGGACTGTTTTATATTAAACTTTGAGCCCTGAGATCTTTCGATTCCATTCATCATGAGTTATCAGTGTGGCATGTCCTTCTAAGCTCACACACACACACACACACACACACACACACACACACACACACACACACACACACACACACACCAAACACACACACACTGAGGCTGTGCTATCTGTGTCTGTAATAGATTACTGCAGCAGCTGGCTTGTCATAGTTTGTGTTTGCATGGCAATGTGCATTATCCTCCTGAAATAGGGAATACACTGCCATGAAGGGGTCTACTTAGTCTGCAACAATACTTAGGTAGGTGGTGTCAAAATAACAATGAAATGTGTCTTGTGACATATATGAATGTCAGAAGCCAATATTTCCCAACAGCACATTTGCCAGAGAATAATACTTCCTTTGAAGGATTTGATTTATGCATAGCACAACCTAGTGCCATCTACTCCGCAGGTGGCATGAGGCCATGTCATTCATCAGTTCTGTCACCTTCACCTTCTCTCATTGCTTAATGGTTCACTTCTGCTCAGATGCTGGAGCTTTTTGTGATGGACAGGGGTCAGCACTCTGACCAATCTGAAGCTATGCAGGATTATATAAAATTATATTTCAAATTGTTGAAATGTTAAAGCCTACTATTATATAATATAATAATAGACAGACAGACAGACAGACAGACAGACAGACAGATAGATAGATAGATAGATAGATAGATAGACAGATCGATAGATCGATAGATCGATAGATAGATAGATAGATAGATAGATAGATAGATAGAGAGATTTAACCACAGTGAATGCTGGCCTTTACTCCCCATGTGCATCAATGACCCTCAGGTGACCAGGTTTTTGTTGCTGGTTCACTGGTTATTCCTCCACGGACCACTATTGCATGTACACTGCATCCCAAGAACGCCAAAGAAGTCCAGCCATTTGAAAAATGTTTCGACCCAGTCATCTCTTTACAGAAATTGTAAAAGTCACTCATTTTTACACTTGGCTATTTTTCCTGCTTTCAGTACATATATTTCAAGAACAGGCTATTCACATGCTGCCTAATATATCCCTCCCCTCGACAGGTGCCATTGCAATGAGATAATCAATGTAATCCCCCGTCGCCTGTCAGTGGTATCAATGCAATGGCCGGTCAGTGTATCCTTCAACGTAATGAGAAAGCAAACCATAGGTCTATATAGCACAAATTAGTGCACTAAAGTTGTATGAAGTGTCAAGTGCAGTGGGGAAAAACAAGTGGAAAAGTTAGAACATATCTGAACTGTTTAGGGTTTATTTAAGTCACTCAGGATGTGCACTGTTTATTTAGAAATGTTATTAAACTCAGCCTGCATTCACACCACAGGATGCCACAGCAGTCTTGATGTCTCAAGGGCTTGATCCTAAACTCTGGTTACTGCCTATTTGGAGTTTCACATTGTCTCCGGAGGTCAGCGTGGGTTTCTTCTAGCAACTCCAGTTTCCAGCATGCTGCTAGGTGGATTGGCTATTCTAAATTT
Organism: Silurus asotus; assembly: GCA_024362625.1. Taxonomy (NCBI): domain Eukaryota; kingdom Metazoa; phylum Chordata; class Actinopteri; order Siluriformes; family Siluridae; genus Silurus; species Silurus asotus. The sequence goes on from MU551700.1 coordinate 1,597,519, forward strand.
CCCCATAGGAGTAAGTTAGTGTCTGTGATACCTGTGGTGACTGGCCTCCCGTTCAAGGTGTGTTCCTGGTTTAAGCCTGGTGTGTCTGGGATAGGCTCCGGTATCACGCTTGCAGAACCTGAATAAATGTGAATGAATGACAAAATCGTTTTTTCCCCCTTCAAATTCATACTAGATCTGACATTTCCAATTACAGCTTGGTCCATGGCTGTCTGAACTGCCAGATTAGAGTGATTGTGTTATTTTTATCTTAATCAAACCTGGCATGCTTTATTATTTCACAACAAATGCGTGGCCACATATTTTATACCAGGAAAAAAAACTTGCACAGGCATTTGTTTAAAAAATTCAATATATTTACTGCATATATTTATATACACAGCGAAATAATAATTTTTATAATTTTTTTCACAAAAGTCGCATTTTCAAAGGGCTTTACTATCACACATAACTGGTTAAAAACTTCCATAATTTGATTCTCGGGGTTAAGCCCATGTTTTTTGCCTGGCTGGTATTTGAATGCATTTTACACACCTAGTACTTGAATGCTATCACATGCTAACTACTGTATGATGCTAAATCTATTTGATGCAAATACTTTTTTATTATTATTTATTTAAATATACATGGTGATTACTCAGCTAAATCAGTCAATTCTTTGCCTAATTTTTTTTATACATTACTAAATGTGTATATTTTATTATTTTTATTAATTCTCAAACAAACAAATGAAACCATGCTTTGTGCATTTATATTACGAAAGACAAAAGGAGAAAAAACTAATTTGTTTATGTCCTTAATTAGTTTCACAGCATGAACATTATTTTTTATTATGTTCTTTTCAATGCCTTGTTCAATCTTTGAGATGACCCAGTTAAAAATAATGCTTTTGTTTAATGTGACAAACAATGTATATAAATAATTATAAAAGAAAGAATAAAGGGCATCCAGATAAACATTTAATTGGTTGATTTCCACAAATGTAAGACATTTAAAGCTAAATGTTTAGGTAAAAAGTGCTTTTATTTATAAAATACCTTGGGATTTTTTGTCGTTGCTGTTTATTCTAACTATCCACAGTATTTACTAATGAGTTTAGTTTAGTAGTTTAGTCTTTTTTTTTATGCTAGTGCTTTTTTAACCACATTAAAAATGGCAGTTCCTAAGGATACATGAACAAAACATGTAAATGCATGTTTATTTTTAGGGTCTAATTATAAGAAGGGCAAGATTTCGCAAAAGTTATGCGAACGTGAGCTGCTTAAATTCTCTTGAACCTGAAAACTAGGCAGCAACAGCCAGAACTTGGGCTAGTAGGAAAGAGGAATGCAGCGACTGTTCATCAATGTTAAAAGCTCTGAAAACGCCTAATTCCCAACAGTATGTATGCACTATTTCTGTCAAGCCTTTATTTTCTTTCTGTCTCATTGAACTGATACAATTGCACACTTGAACGTTCTGTCCTCTTTGAAAAAATGCAATCTGAATGTTGTACAAAGTGACATTAATCTTAAACAATGCTGTCAAACTCAATAGCAGGCAGAGCAAATGCAACACACCATCGTCCACTGCTTTGAGTTGAATGGGTCACGTGACTAAAAGCCATTGTCTTTAAATATCTCAGATTTCTTAGGTCAAGTTACAACAGGAAAACGAGTTTTAAAATTGTATTAAAATGTATGGTTATTTAAAAAGGTTGCCTGGTGGTCTAGTGATTCGATCCCTGGTCAGGGAACCAACCACAGCCATTAGGCTTGCACAAGCCAGTGCACTCTTAGAGCTGGTCCCAAGCCCGGATAAATGGGGAGGGTTGCGTTAAGAAGGGCATTCAGCGTAAAAACATGTGCTAAATCGAACATGCGGATCATGTTTATGGATGATTCACTGTGGTGAAAGAAAGTTTTTCCCCCTGGTGGTCTAGTGGTTAGGATGCGGCGCTCTCACCACTGCGGCCCGGGTTCGATTCCCATTCAGGGAACCAACCCCAGCCACTCTTAGTTCCAGTCCCAAGCTTGGATAAATGGGGAGGGTTGCGTTAGGAAGGGCATCCAGCGTAAAAACATGTGCCAAATCAAACATGCGGATGGTCCGCGAGTAAAAGATTTTAAATGTATCCAGATTATTGTGAATGTAGCTTAAAATGTCTGGCAGCATAAAGGGAATGAGTCCTGAGATTTTTTTATTTACATTTAATTGTATTATATAGCACAGCAACCACATGTGCAGACAAAGACAATAAAGTTTTTGAATTAGAATGGCATTTTGGTCACTTCATGATGGTAATGGTGTCAGATAAATCTTAAAAACTGTTAAAAGGTGCAAGCACCAAAATAAACAACCTAGAAGTAATTGAAATGGAATGTTAGACAGATTCAGGAACATTCTGTTTAATTTCTGTGATTCAATTTTTACCACAGATCCAGGCATTCACTTCACATCATCTTCATCATTATTTTGGAATTTATCAAAGAAATGTGTTGCACTTTCTAACTACCACTCAAGTGTGAGTTCCTAAAGAAGTGCCCGAATTCATAAAGCGATAAACAAACATTTTACAAAGGAAATCTCTGAATTTAAAAAGTTCACATTTTTTACCCACCATGTTACCATTACCTAAATTCTGACATGCTGCATGAGAAAGTTTGTTTATTTCCTGAGCGAGTTTTGGGTTATGAGTCATATGAGTGACTGTGTTTGAACAGCACACGTTACGTAATCATCTCTCCTAAATGCCACTCACGGCCGCTGCCGTCGCAATGCCCATTTATCATGTTCTTCAGACACACACTGGAGAGACGGTTATGCATGAGTGTTGATGCATATTCTAAAATCAGCATACATATGCTAATGCAGCACTGGGCATGTGGGTCTGGTGTGTTGGCACACTTTCTAAACAGTGTTTTGGTGAGTGTGTGTGTGTGTGTGTGTGTGTGTGTGTGTGTGTGTAGGTTGGAATGGGAATACTAAAGAAATGAGTTTGACATTGGCTCTGCTGTACACAGAAGCCAACCAGTGTGGCATTAGGCATTTATCCATGTGTGTGTGTGTGTGTGTGTGTGTGTGTGTGTGTGTGTAGGTTTTGTGCTAAATGTTTTTGTCAGGCTAGCGGCACCGCAGTGAAAGGTCTATTTAGGAGCAGCTATACAACCATGTCCTCTCTCCATCTCTTTCCCCTCCCTTTTTTCTTTCTCCTCATATAATCCCCTTTCCTTTTTTTTTTCATCTGTCTGAGGTGAATAAATGTTTACCTCTTCTCTATGTGTCACTAGGCGAAAAGGGAGGTGAAACCGATCCTCTGTGTAATGAGTTTGCATCCGAGGTTTCTTAATGCTCAAGCAAACCTGATCTTTCTTAAGTCTCTATTGGATAAAAAAATCTCTAACAGTAGCTGAGTATTGAAAATATCGAGTTTGATTCATTTGCTTATTAATTTTTATTGTACTCAATTCACAACCCTAACCCTTCCATTGCTTGCTTTTATTTCAGCAGAAATGTGGCTTCTTCATTCATTCTAGTGCTGAAACTAATAATGGCCCTTGCTATTAAAGTCTGTTTATTAAAAAAAAAAAAAAAAAAAAAAAAACAATTAACTTTATATTTTGGGGGCTATAAACAAGATTTAAATTAGAGTTTGCCCCGGCAGAATGACTAATTATGCCTTAGTACACTGAAGAGTACATTTAAATAATACACCACTACAAGTACTAATAATACTAACACACAGTCTGAGGCACATAGTGGACATTTTGTATTATAAAACACACTTTTTTATCCTCAGTAGCACTATATTTCAAACATAGACAACATATGGTCACAATCCTACATTTAATAGGGGCCTCCTCCCAGCTGTAAGCCCTAAGCAGCTGCTTATTAAGTAGCTCCAGTGCTGTGTTCTATGGTAAAAATTGTGAATAACTTTGAGGGTTTTTTTTCTTCGAATCTCCACACAAATGTCTAAGTAACACTTCTTATTAGTTATATTACGTGCTTTTAACACATTCTGTGTACTGAGGTAAAACCTATCTTCCCTCTGCTGCTAGACATGACAAGATGAACTGCTTCCTTCCTGTGTGAATGTATTTAACCAGTACTATTACACAAGTTGTTTGAGTTGTTATTATCCTTAATGTATAATAAAGAATTTCAGTATAAAATAGTAGTAGTTGTGAGGTCAAGCTTGTCTGGTCAGAGTAGTAAGGTAGCAAGTAACATGGTAATATAGACTCCATGACTTTTCCTCAGTAATTCAATTTTCTCACTAAATTAATGAATTCAGTTCCTTAGTTTCCTTTAGAAAAAATTATCATTACTGATAGGTCAATAAACTACCTATTAGCTGCCATTTCACTAACAACAGCAGCTAATAGGTAGTTTAGTGACCTATCAGTAAAGATTATTTTTCAAAGCTACTGTACATTAAGCTACATTTATTATTTTAAGAAACATTTTTTATGGTCCTTTTTATGTACTCTTCAAATTAATTTTAGATTAACCAGTAGCGTCAGTGTATACTTTTTTGAAATAGCTTGAGGCTATGAGAACAACGTCGGTAGCTTTATATGTCAGCAAATTATTTATTAGCCTTAAAACTAGAACAAGGAATGTCAAATACACTTATCTGTATAATTCTTTTACTTTAACTAATCACATGTTCTATATACAATTATTAAAAGTTTACCTGTAAAACTGCACTAGTTAAATATTACCCAGATTTATCGCAGCCATCTGTTTATACATTTTTGTTCATTTATATTTAAGTTCTTGACTAAATGTATTATCATTATCAGTGTTAATAGTAATAATAAAAATAATAATAATAATAATAATTAATCACATGTTCTATATACAATTATTAAAAGTTTACCTGTAAAACTGCACTAGTTAAATATTACCCAGATTTATTGCAGCCATCTGTTTATACATTTTTGTTCATTTATATTTAAGTTCTTGACTAAATGTATTATCATTATCAGTGTTAATAGTAATAATAATAATAATAATAAAAATAATAATAATAATAATAATAATAATAATAATAATAATAATAATAATAATATCATATTATTATGAGCAAGTCAAAATTAGTTTTCTAAAATGTCACTGGAACCAACAAAAAAGTTCAAGGTTATTTCTATGGCGTTTTTCACAGTGGACAATGTCTTAAAGTGAGAACTTAAGAATGAAAGATGTGTTTATCTCTGATGAGCAAGCCTTGGGGGGACTGTGGCAAGGAAAAACTCCCTTAGATTGTATAAGAAAGAAACCTTGAGGGGAACCGGAATCAAAATTGAACCCATTTCCATTTGGGTGATATCAAGAGAATTCTGCCAAGCATTCTGCAAAGCCATCATGATTTTGATGAGCTACATGGTATATAACTGTACAAAACCATGTCGTACTTATTTACAGAGCGACGTACAAAAGTGCTTTAAAATAAAAAAATCTACACTGCTACGCTAGATTACAAACTTAATGTAAATCAGACTACAACTCTTGATTTTTACAAAGCAAACTTAGAATGTGCTAATTTTAGTGTTTTAGGAAGAGGTAGTTCTTCTACCGTCGATTGAAGATAGTCAGGAACTCCGCTGTTCAGACATCTAGGGGAAGTTCATTTTACCACCTCGGTGCCAGAACAGAGAAGAGCCTTGAAGTGTACTTACCTCTTATTCTGAGAAGGTGGTACCAGTCGAGCAGTGCTGCAGGAGTTAAAATGGTGCTGGTCCATTTTTGGCCTTGTAGGCAAGCATCAGGGTTTTGAATCTGATATGTGCAGCTACTGGAAGCCAATAAAGGGAGCACAGCAGTTGGGTGGTGTGAAAGAACTTGGGCAGATTGAACACAAGTCACACAGGCATTTTGGATCATGTGTAGTGAAATAGCGTTTAGAGGAAGACCTGCCAGGGGAGAGTTGCAGTAGTCCAGTTTTGAAATGACTAGAGATTGAACAAGCACCTGGGCAGCCTGAGTGGAAAGAAATGGTCGAATCCTTCGGATGTTGTAGAGAAGAAATCAACTAGAATGAGCCACATTAGCAACATGTGAGGAGAAGGACAGTTGAATGTCCACAGTTACCTCAAGGTAACGAGCAGAGAGTCATGTATTTCGTGTTAATCAATTAGAATGTGCCTAAAATTGTAGCTAACACCAATTAGAGTCCTATTAGATAGATTTTTCTGTAAGATAAGAAATGACTGCAGCTACTTGGGTCCTTTTTGCAATGAGGATGCATGCACATCTCTTTCCGTCTACAAACACAAACAAGTTTTATATATTAAACCAAATTTACTATAGAGTTTATAGTGTGGTGTTTCAGTCTTTTGGAAAACTAAAAGTTTCATTTTACTCTCCCTTGATTGAGGTGACCTTTTATAAAGAGCTATGTATTTATGATGATTAGACACTTCTGGGAGACCATTTGTACTAGTGAGGAAAAAAGTCTAACATGTCTTGAAAAACTGTATTGATGTACTAAAACTTGGTGCAAAACATAATTAAATATATCACAGAAATACTATGATTTCTTCTAATCATATACAGAGCAGATCATGCGATCTAGCATCGTGCATCATACAAGCTGAGCGATGAAGAGAGTGTAAGGGTTTGGAGAATAAAAAGAAATGATAGATGTTATTGTGATTCCCACCATCCATTTGATTTGTATTCCATTTTGTGATTGCTTGGAAGTTGAACAGTTTCCTTGGAAAACGAGGGCCACAGTAATACCTCATAGACAAGCAATTGTTTTTAAGCTGACTTCATGTCTACAAGGAGCTGAAGCCTGTCTAAGTGGGAAAAAAAGACCCTGAAAAATATAATGTAAGAATTTCATTTGACATTTTTGTGCCTGACAGTTGTCTCTTCAAATTTGTGCTAGTGCTACACTGCTAAATTATGTTGCAAATGTCTTTCGCTCAATGTTTTTTGTGTGAATATCTGCCTCAAACCACATTCTATTATTAGCCAGACTGCAAATCAGTTTAATTGGTTGTAATACTTACTTGCATACAAGTAAAGGCTTTATTAATGTAATTATGAATAGCATCACTGTTTGAAAGCTATTTGCGGCTATTAACACATACACAAATATTTGCTTTGCAAGTCTCATAAATCCATTTTCTATTCACAATCAGAGATGGCAAAAATACACACATCCTTCACTTATGGAGAAGTACAGATACCCGTGTTTTAAAAGACTCTGGTAAAAGTTGTACTGGCTACACTTTTTTACTCAAGTAAAGTAAAGACGTTTGGGCTCTGACATGTACTTAAGTAAAAAGTAGTCATTACTACTACCTGTTTTAGTGTCATGCTGGTAACTGGACGTCACATCATCTTAATATATTAATACAAAAGCATTTCAAATTTTGTTGTCTAATAATTGTATGAATGAATTTATCCACCATCCACCATATAGAGCACAAGCAGAGAAAAGATGATGATAATGATAGTCATGTTTACATTGCTAACTCCTGCTGGGATAGTTGTTGTTGAGTAACAGGCTGAATAAGATGTGACAAGTTGTTGTGTTAAATAAAAGTAATGTACGCAGTGCAACAGCGTTAACCCTCAGTTTCATCCACATTAGCCATTCTTCTTGTTGCTCTCTGCCTTGTTTGTTGTAAGCTTCGTAGTCTAACCTACATCTGTGGTGTGTGATACATGAAATGATACACCAGTGGTAAGTTGAAAAAGCAGCACAATGACAAGAAATAGATTGATGAGCTGAGAGAACTGAGATTGATAAGAAGAAAAAATATTGATCATGCCACTGAATAGATTAAAACCAAATTAATAAACCTGGTTTAAAAATTTAAAAAGTAGAAAGTGCAGATATTTGTGTAAAAATTTTATTCAGTGTGATGAGTAAAGGGTTGTCCAAAAAATTAAGTAAGTAAATTACTGTTACCAGAAAAATCTACTTTAATCTACGTTTTTGTACTTCGTTACTTCCTTTCTATGTTTACAGTAAAACTAGGTCACTTTAAATTTCATGGTCACAACAGGTCTCAAAAAAGTTGGAACAGGGCCATGTTAATCACTATGTAGCATCACTTCTGTCTACATACATCTGGGAACTGAGGAGACTATTTTTATTTTTACTATTTCTATTTTTATACTAATTTTTGTGAGGTGAATGTTGTCCCAATCTGTCTGATACAGGATTCTCACTGCATAACAGTTCTGGGTGTCCTTTCTTGTATTTTTCTTCTCATGACGCACCAAAACATGTCCACTTAAGCACTCGGACTATTCTACTAGAAAGTCATGCTAGTTAGTATTGTTTTTCTCAAATATTCAAGACCTTCCCTGAAAAAGAAAAGCTCTTTATAGAAGCATTAGTTGCTTTAAAAACCTGTATGTACCCTTTAACATTGATGAAGCCTTTCCAAATGTGCAAGCTGCCCATTCCACAGAACCTAATGCACTCCCATACCATCACAGATTCAGCTTTTTAAACTAAATGCTGATACTAAGCCAGATGGTCCCTCTCCTCTTTAGCCAGCAGAACGAAGTGTCCATGGATTTCCAACGATTTTACACTTTGCTTTAGTACATTTTAAATGGGCTTTAACTCAGAGAGAATAGTGGCATTTCTGGTGCCTTTTTCTATGCATGATAGAGATTTAACCTGCATTTTTGGATGATAAGGCAAACTGTGTTCACAGACAGTGATCTTTGGAGGTGTTAATGGGCCCATGCAGTGATTTCATAACAAAATCAGTGCCACCTAAGGGCCCAAAGATCACGGGCATCTAATATTGATTTTAGCCCTTGTCCATTGTGCACAGAGATTTCTCCAGATTTTTTCAGTCTTTCATATTGGCGAAGGTCTTCATACCGCTATAATATATATAATATGAAGTGCAGAAGTGGCCTATTTACAGTAACTAGGGTAAAAGGTCCATATGTACAGGGGTTGAGAGTGAATAATTTACAGAAGGTGCAGCAGGTAATAATATATGGTATATATAGTAGCATACAATGTAATCTGCAAAGATTTTGCATAAACAGACACATCAGAAGATAATATACTCAAATGACATGATATAGTTATGTATGATTATGAAAGTTTGAATGGTACAGTATATACAGATGAAATATGGAAGGAATATAAAGTGCAATGATGAACGTGAGTTATGGATGGTGCAAAAATGCATAGACACACAGAAAACAAAAAAATTATGCAGTGCAAAATACACAGAAAGTGTCAATGCAGTAGTGTATTGTTCACATTGCATAATGATCAGCTGTTTAACGGGTACAGGAAATTAACAATTTTTCAGGTGGTTCTGAGGCACCTGTAGCATCTGCCCAATGGAAGAAGCGTAAATATTTCATGGTTGAGGTGAGCGGTATCTTTTATAATGCCCCTCGCCCTTTGCAGAAAGTGTTTATTGTAAATGTTCTCCAAAGTGGGTAGCTGAGTGCCTCTGGAGGGCTTTAAGGTCCGAAGCAGTGCAGCTGCTACAGCGGTAAAAGTTCTCCAATATCCTGTAGCACAGATGAGAATTTTTAAGTCTCCTCAGAAAAAAGTAGGCGCTGGTGTGCATTCCTGAGCAGGATAGAAAAGTTGAGAGACCAGGTGAGATCCTCAGAGATGTAAACTCCAAGAAACTTAAAGCTGAGTACACGCTCAACAGCAGCTCCATTAATGGTCATGGGAGCGTGAGTGTGATTGCCGGTTTGTCTATTATCCACAATGATCTCTTTCGTCTTCTTGGTGTTGAGTTCTAGGGTATTGTTTCAACACCATGCTACTAGGTGTTGGATCTCCTTCCTGTAAGGTGTCTCATCGTTACCTCTGATTAGGCCTACCACCTTGGTGTTAACTTAACAATGCTGTTGAGGCATATGCAGGTTCACAGTCATGGGTAAAAAAGGAGTATAGGAGAGGGGAAAATACACATACATGAGGAACCTCAGTGCTGGGGGTGAGGCTGGAGGAGGTGACCATGTTCAGTTAAACAGACTGTGATCTGTTTGAAACGAAGTCCAGGGTCTAGTTACAAAGATGTGTGTTGATGCCAAGATGTTTCAGCTTCAAGATTAGCTTGTGAGGGCTAACTGTGTTGAAAGCCGAGCTGAAATCAACAAACAACATCCTGGCATAAGTGTCTGGGTTGTTCATGTGAATCAGGACAGAATAAAGTATTGTGGAAGTGGCAACCTCAGTTGACCTATTCAGGCAAATTAGAATAGGTCTAGAGTGGGTGGCAAACCGGTTTGAGATGGGTGAGGACTTTTAAAATGAGTGCAATGGGACGAAAGTCACTGTTTGTTGCAGCGTAGTGCTTTGGCACTGCCATGATGGTAGCACTCTTGAAGCAGGTGGGGGGACAGTTGCCCAGGTGAAGGACAGAGTGAAAATGTCTGTGAAGACCTCAGCCAGCTGTTTTGCGCATGCTTTGAGTTTAAAGGCAGGGATGCCATCAGGGCTGGCTACTTTTGGTGAATTCACCATGCCCAGGGTAGCACACACTTCAGAGGTAGAGTGTGTGAGAGGCTGCTCACCTGGTAATCACTTCGCCTTGTGCATGGGCTCTGTTTCCCTTTTCAAAACGAGCATAGAAAGGGTTGAGCTTGTTGTGGAGTAACGCAAAACTAGGTGGGGGTGCTCGGCTGGGTGGTTTAAGTTTGATTGGTTATACCCAATCATCTTAATGGCCTTTTGCCATTTAACTAGGTTCCCTGGTGGTCTAGTGGTTAGGATGCGGCACTCTCATCGCTGCAGCCCGGGTTCAATCCCCGGTCAGGGAACCAACCCCAGCCATTAGGGTTGCACAAGCCTTAGTGCCAGTCCCAAGCCCGGATAAATGGGGAGGGTTGCGTTAGGAAGGGCATCCAGCGTAAAAACATGTGCCAAATCAAACATGCGGATGCTCCGCTGTGGCGCCCCCTAATGGGAGAAGCCAAAAGAAAGAAAGTTCTCCAACCGTAATTTTTATAACATTTACTTTTTCCAACTCTTTTAAAACATGTTACAGCCATTAATTTCAACAATAGTTTATATTTTCTTTAAAATAGTACATTTCCTCAGTTTATTGTGAATAGAATATGGATTTATAAGATTTGCAAATCATTGCATTTTGTTTTATTTAAATTTTACACAGTGTCCTAATTTTGTTTGAATGTGGGGTTGTATTCTTTTAGATGCCATTTTAATCAGAGACTTTTCTGCAAGACAGAAAAGCAAGCAAGACATTATATGTTTGATTGGAAGAGCCTTTGAGCCCTTAAACTCAACTGCTCAGTGTATATTGTATACACGTCACTTTGGATAAGGGCATCAACGGAATGCTATAAATGTAAATGTAAGCATTACAGGTGAGTCAGTTATGCTTCAAACCAAGATTTTATTTATGTGACAACACAAATAAATAAAACTGCCTTTGAGTGTTATTTAAAGCTTCTGAACAGTCACATTGGATGCCATGGTTTTAATTTAAACCACATTTGCAGTGATCTGATTGATTACTAGGGTTGTTCATGCAGCAATTTGTTTGCAATATTTTATACTTGTATTGAATGTTTATTTTTCAATACTTGCCATTTTCTTATTTATTTATCATTGTTTTAGTTTTTTCTTTATTTTTCTTAAAATAAAAAAAAAAATTCCCCCCTTTTTTGTATTTTGTATTATTTATTATTTTTGTTTTCTCTAGGCAAAACATGCATGCAATACTTCCATTCCAATTGCCAAAAACGTTTTTTTTTTCTCCAGAACCATGATTTAGTGAAATGATTTGATCTAGTGGGAAAACCAAATATTATATTACACATTTTTCTATATAAAGATATGGCATTTTTTGTAATGTTGCCCTTATTGCTGCTTTCCATCTTCCTGTTGTAATATTTATGCTATCATTTCAGTCCCTTTAGAATATTCAACCCGGCATTAATTATTCAGAATACATTATAGTCATTTGGCTGCCTTTTCATTTGTATTAATATCATTTAGCAGCATGCTTCCTGTCAAATGAAAAGGCATGCGATTATTCAAACTTATTAAAAAGAAGCATTCCTAGCGTATTATCAGTTATCTTATCGTACAGAGCGCATTCAGATATGGAATGTCCCCTTGATTTTGGTGTGTTTATATGTTAAGTTTGTGGCATTCAGGTCATGTCGGACGCCGGAGGAGCCAGGATCTGTCACATAGTTTATAAGCAGTTGAAGGGTGTGACATCTGGGACAGATTGGGTCCAGGCTAATCAATAACTCTTCACCCAAACCACCATTCTGTCCATCCTGCAGCACTTTTAGTGTAAGTGCTGTCAGTGGAAATGCTGTGCTATCACAAGCCGATCTCCACAGGGCTCTGGCTGGATGTAGAGTGACTGTTCTGTTACTGCTTTCATGTCGAGCTCTACTTTGTTCCTCGTATCTCCTTTCATGTGCAGGCGGCGCACTGTGCGACTGGTAGACATATTTGAACTGTAAGAACTGCTGAAGGAGAACAGCTCATCAGGAGTGACACTGAGAAAATGTCTCGGCATTAACGTCTAATTTAATTTAATTTAATCTGGTTTTGAATGCAGTTTAGCCGAGAAGAGACGTCTGTGATCATAATACATATTGGCACTACAGCCAAGATTGAGTTTATATAATTCCTGGCTAGTATTGTATTCCAAACCAAGCTACATATTTCTCCACTGCTTAATCACATTACTTAAATACTTGCATACAAGAATGAAGCAAGAATTACTGTCATAACAGTAGTTATACCACAGTGATCTTTCTGATTCTGCACCTTCTAATATGGTTTAATTCCAATTTTAATGATAGTGGAGATGTTTAATTCTGCATTTTTGAAAGGAGTCTACAGTGTCTCCAGCACATTTTGTACTGTTGAGGTAGGGCAGTAATGTAATGTTATGGTTTTCTGACATTAGAATGCCTTCAAGATGAGTGGTGTTCTTTATAACATGACAAGCCATGAAGTCTACTTCCTACAAGTATTGCTGCCAAACTCTGCTTCCCAGATACCACAGCAGGTTATTTTCTCCCAGGCATTAAACTGTTGACCTAACACACTCATCCAAACACACACAAACGCAAGATTTTCCAAACACACACCCTCATGCACACTAGTAAAGGCCTATTATCGCTGTCAAATAAACGCTGTTTGTAACTGACATTATCAAGCCATTTCCATTGATGGTTTTACAGATTTTTACTGTTGTTATTTTGTATTTTTCACATCTTTTTTCTTACTTAATGTTCTCTGTTTGTTCATCATTACACTCAATACTCATCATTATACTCAATTTGACAAGTAAAAGCCTAATATCTCTGTCAAGTAAACGCTGGTCTGTAACTGACTTAATCAAGTCATTTCTATTGATGGTTTTACAGATTTCTACAGTTTTTTTGTTTGTTTTTGTTTTCACATGTTTTCTCTTACTTTATGTTCTCCGTTTGTTCATCATTATACTTACTTGTGTATTTTGACATTGATTGAATATCTCTGCTTTCTAAAAAGTTGCCGGCATTCGCATCTGTCTCTCCTCCCAGTTATTGACAGACAACAGGAACTGATTGGTTTGGCTGACATTTCACAACATATCAATAAATAGATTAAAAGCATGATACAGTATATATTTAGACCTACTTCATTAAGAAACGAGACATCAAAAACACCCTGGAACATTAGAGTATAAATGAACATATCCGACAGAAGACCGACCAAACGCAATAGTGGGATTACCCACTTCTTCAGAAAGCAGGAATATTGTGTAATCAGCATTTACTTATTTGACAGACAGCCTTATCCAAAGCAAATTACAAATCAGATAGCTTTCAGTCCAAATCTGATTGGTTTTAAGTACTCTCCAAATGAAAAATAATTATATAAAATGTTTGTTTTATTGGTCACATTTACAATCATACACGTTCAGTGAGATGGTGGGTATTTCTTAAAATTTTCATAAACTAGAAATGTGTTTAAATATAAAGGAAAATAAAATGTAGGAAATATAAACCAAAAATAGTTATATAAGAAATATAAAGACTGGTGAAGGAAACTGCATGGCTGTAGTTTGAATAAAATGGCGGGGTGTGCGATTGTGCAATATATGCAGCAATTTTTTAAGAATCTATATCTACTGATTTGTTTTCATAAATCACAACAACGTGCTTGAGCCTGCGCTTTATTTTGTGCTACTGAAGATCATTGTGCAAAACATTGACACAAAAAGACACAGCGTTAGTCATTGATTTTCCCGCTAACAGAGCTCATTTTTCAACGTTTCCTCTTTTTTTTACTATTGACAAAATGACTGTGTATTTCCAAGCTGCAACCCCTAATTACTATTTATAGTGAAACATTGTTCATAAAGCATGCAAGCTTACCTTGCTCATCAAACATTTAGCAAAGAATTACTTCCTGTTTTAGAGTGACATTAGAACAAGAAGGAGGATTTTAAGTTCACAGTAACTGAAGCAGTTGGAATCAAAGCATGTAGCTCACATTTAGTTCATTTAGTTCACAACACTAAATGGAAGATTGGTGAAATTAAAAAAAGGGTACGCAGAGGCCTAATATAGAATCAAATCTAGTCATCAAATGTATAAAAAAAATTTAATAAAATATTATTATGATTTTATTTTATTTTTTTAACAGGCTTCAGACGACAGGTGGGGATGTTATGCATCTATGTGTCTAAAACATGCTGTTTTTTTATATGTATTTTTTTTTAATACTGTCTAGACAACCTCCCATTATAAACAAGCATTTGAAATACAATACTGATGTATTAGTTCGTTTTAATAATCTCCTACAAAGAAAACCTGCCCCTACTGTATGAAGGACAAACTGACCAAGCACTCAATTGTTCTATTTAAAATCTTTTATAATACTAATAAGCCATTAACAAATAACAAGTAACAAATCCTAAATGTTAAATAAATAAAAACATGTTTTTACAATGAGATTATTTGTATTTTTGATGTATTTCATATTAGCCTTGAGTAGTTTATTTTTTATATGTAACAAACCCCAAATAAAATAAATGTCATCCTTAAATTGTGGTTAAAATGAAACTGTCAGACAGTGGCACTTATTTATTTTATTTTTTTGTGATGTACATAATGCTCAATTAAACAGGCTAAAGGTCAAGGACAGAATCATGTGTAGCTGAGACACACCTTTGATTCAAAACTTGGTTCTACCTAACTTGAAATTACATCTGAATAGAGTTTAATGTTGTTTGAGTGCAGCCTTTAATGAGGTCTTTTTATACTTTTTTCATTGTTGAACTTAAACAAAGTAATATGTAGGACTTAGTGGTGGGCAGTGAGGGTCAGCAAAGCATTCTCTGCTGGCCTAAACACTATCAGAAGCACTGACCTGCATTTACAACCTAAATTCTAATATTTGTTCTATGAAATTATATTAATTTATTCCCAACAGTTCATTCTCTTCATTTCATAGCCTTTCTCTTCGCTGCACTGCTTCCAGTACATGGATGTGGATGTTTATTATTTTGTCCAATTAGATTTCTGCCTCTATGTGCTGCCATGTCAATCTAATCTGCCCAGGTCCTTCAAAGTCTGTTCTGCTGGCCTTTTTCACCATAGTTTCCTTAATAAATAGCTCTGTTTCTTTAACCAATTAGATTTCATATTCTTCTTACAGGGCAGCTAGCTGGCCCCAGAGTAGCGTCAGCATTTCTCCGTCCTCTGATTTGTTGGTCAGAGGGAAACTATTACAGCCAAGTTCAACTGGCAAAACACGTGTGTAGCCCTGCACACATTAATACATCTGAGAAATGGATTTGGTCACGGACATACTTAGAAATCCATTTTCAAGAAAAGCTAGACGGCTAGAAGAGGAGGGCCAACCCCGAAGCTAGCAAGCGTGTCTCAGCCCAGGAAAGGGTCTCCACTTCCAGACCAGTGAATACGAGCTGTACCACTGACTTACAGCCTCTGAGGAGCGATGCAAATTATGAGTCTGCATTTCTGCTGAGTATGGTGTATTTTATTTACATTTTAATGTTTTTGTCATGTTATTAGACAAATATTGATTCTGAACTGCTCCAGATGATGTAGGTGGCACGGTTGTGGTTGTAGTGTAGAGATTTGGAGTTGTCTTAACCGGGTTTCTTGCTTTAGTAAACTAGTATTCACCCTCCATATATGAAATTTTTCTCTCTGTAATGCCATGCACTGTTGTATTGCATTTTTGTGTTGTATTGATGGTTTCTATAATTGGTATTAAGAGGTGGATTAAGTCGGGTAAGTCCTCACTGAAGACCCAGGTATGCACGGCTCGCCACTAGTAGGACTGTTTTTTAAAGAGTTGAAGGTTGGTTAGTTAGTTATAACCTTTGATACTATACACATATGGTAAACATTTATCCCTTCTTCCTGGTACTTCAGATCAGAACCAATCTATGTACCAATATCATTTAGTATGTCAGACTGTATGTCCAAAACCATTCGAGAAACTCTAATGATTTCCACTATAAATATTTACATTTACAGCATTTGGCAGACGCCTTTTTCAACAGCAGCATTTATTGCATTTTTATACACTGTGATGTGAGGTTTAAAAACCTTGCTCAGGAGCCCAGTAGATACTGCTGGGGTTTGAACCATTATCAAATGGGTTCTCTTATGTAGTGTGTTTGTGTACATCATGAAATCATCAAACCAAAGAAATCAGTTTAAAAGCATACTAGATTTGGATGCTTATTGGTTTCCTAATGGTCCCTACTGGTGTCCAGTAAATACCATCATTATACCAAGCTCCCTAAACTGTTTTATTAGCCATTACTATGATTCACTAGATGGAACATGTCACCAATAAAAGGCAAATAGGAACCTAAAACTGTGTGTATTAAAATCATTATAACCAGTAAATCATTACAATTTCTATAATATTTTTTTTAATCAGGGTAAAAATAAATGGGAAGATATGCCAGTGGTGAGTCTGGGGCTTCATTGTGTTTGTGGCAGGATTTAGAGTATGTCCTTGCACACTGTATCATGGGATGTGTGAGAACGAGAGAGTAAGCTGCTCCCCCAGAGGAGCCTGCTAAACCCATTTATTTTCTCTAAACAGCATGCCACACTCCTGTTCCACTCCAAGCATCCATTTCCTAAAACCTGCCAGCAGCACACATCACAGCAGTGATGTGTATTCAGCTCATGCTACATAAACACCTTCAATGCCACAGTATTCGAAAGCAAGCAACTGTTTTATGTTTGTTTACAAATTCTATGTTTACCTCAAATCATCTCAGTGGTTGCACATTTTAATTTCGATCGCAGTATAGTGTTGACTGTCCATAAATAGTCGAAAAAAATCTCTAGAAAAAACAGCATGTCAGATCATGGACCTCTTAGCGTATCAACTAAGTCTAATCAACATGTCAAGTGTTTGAGTAATGCTGTTTTGTAGGTATTTAGCAGACGCCCTCATCCAGAGCGACGTACAAAAGTGCTTTGAGTCTCTAGTAATGAATAAATCTACACTGGTACGCAAGATTACAAACTTAATATAAATATAACTCTTGAATTCTACAAAGCAAACTTGGAAAGGGCTAATTTAAGTGTTTCAGGAAGAGGTATGTCTTCAATTGTAGCTTGAAGGTAGTCAGGGACTCTGCTGTACGGACATCTAGGGGAAGTTCATTCCACCACCTCGGTGCCAGAACAGAGAAGAGCCTTGAAGTATACTTACCTCTTATTCTGAGAGAAAGTAGTACCAGTCGAGCAGTGCTGGAGGATCTCAGACAGTGTGGTGCAGTGCGAGATGTGATGAGGTCACTGAGGTAAGATGGTGCTGGTCCATTTTGCTTACTTATGCAGCAAGCAGTTTGGCACACTCAAAGGTTTAGCCATTTTAAATGTCTTGTTGATAGTGATTCAGATAAGAACTAACATGGTTAAAGGGCAACTACAGGTACAGCTCTTATAAGAGATAAGTTAATACTATAAATAAGGATAAAAAATGGGTATTCTTTGTTTCAGGTTATGACTGTTGACTAGTGATGTAGAGTGAAAGCTCTGTCTTGTCCCTATCTGTCTTGTTGTCTCAAAACATTTAGTTTTCATTTTGGCCTCTGTATTAAATAAGCAGGTTTTACACTGTTAAAAACGAACGATTTGGTCTTGACTTAAAATCTCTGAATACATAATATGATACGTTGAATTAGTGCCATTGTTAGCCAGCAGTGTGTGCACAGCCGAACATACGATTGGAGGATAATTCTCTGGATGCATTATATTAATATCTCAATAAGTGAGACTGCTGCTGCAAAACTCATCTACAAGCCACCAATAGGACCACAGCATAGGGTTAAGTGAAACTGTGGTACTACAGTACATTGAAATATGGTGAATTGTGAAATTAAAAGAAAAAATGCTAATCCATGACCCTGCTGTCTGTATAAGATTAATTACTGACCTTAGTATAATGCAATCATTTTCTTTATCCGCTATCATCTTTATTGTATGAGCTGACATAAAAAAAAAAAACAAAAAACACATTATCATAGATTTCTATAGAAAACAGCCAAGAATTTACAGGGTATTATTATCTCATACAAAGTGCCAAGTAATGATCTGAGACCTATGAAAAGACCTATGAAATGTCAGTGTAAAACTAGCTGTATCAGAGCAGAGACAGTAAAGTAAATATCTTTTTTGACCTTCTGTCTCTAGCCCGTTATTTAGTCTCCTGTCCGATGATCTGCATTAAAGTACATTCACACAATTGACATAAATGCATGTGAGTGGATTGAACACAAGTGCTTTTTGGAGGTTTTAGTGCAATTTCACTGAAATAGTTTGCTGCTCTGCATCTCTATTTAATTGGATAGTGAACCTTTTATGGACTCTAAGTTTTTTTTGTCCCAAACATCATTTCACATGTAGCAAATCAGCTTGTAGACTAGAGAGTCGGGCTATTCAAATAAAATGTCTGCATGCCATTTTTTCCAGTGAGTTTATGATGTTCTTTGGTACTTATATGATGCTCTGAGAAACCCAGATCAACTTAGGTTAATTACAAAACATTCTTAATGCGCTCCGCTCACAACTAATAAACAGTGCAATCTCGTTAGAGTGCCATCACTTAAAATAATCCGAAAGGTGAAACTCATTTTGCTAATTAGGGCTGCAATCAAGTTTCTTTTCCCTCTCTCTGACCTCCACGTAGCGCTCAGACTGCAGCAAACAATTGATTAAGCAATTATTTTAATTGACTGTAATGCGTGTCCGTGTGCGCGTTTTAGAAAGAGTGTGTGTGCAAGTGTGAAAGCGTGATAGGAACGTGCTTGGTGATAGAGAATGTCGCTGCTGTTAATAGCCTCACTCTTAACATGTCTACTTTCTCTGGCTGCAGTGTAGCTCGTACATGGCATGAGTGTGTACTTACCAAATTAAAGCTCTAATTCAACCTGAAAGCTTTATTAGAGTGGTCAACAGCTGTTGTGCTGCATCAGAGAATGTACACACTTTATGGAATTTTAAATAAAAATTAACGATGATGCCACTAAATGGTTAACAGGCGCTTTCTCCTGAAGTGAAAGCTCAAGAGATGCACTACCAGGAGTTAAGGTTTATGGGCACAAATGAGATTTGTGAGTATACATAGCTGGGATACTAGTAAATGGGAATTTGCATTTACCAGTTGCTACTGTGCTTAGTATGTAGCTTTTCATCCATAAAGCTTTAAATTGAAGGTGCTTAGAGATGGCAGGCTGAGATTATTTTGTTTCGGACCCCTTAATCTTAGTATTTTATCCGTAATTAGTTATTGACCCTGAGGAGATGCATGAAAGACATGCCAAAATGCCATTTAGACAAGCAAACTGTCCAATCTCTCTTCTCCCGCCAGTTTTACTTCGGCAGAAAGAGATTCCATTATCTGATTTGATCCTCGGAGGACAAAAGATTCGTATTAAGTTCATTCAGGTTCTACCCTTCGCCTCCTTGATGGGATGAAACAAGTGCACTGAAAGGACAGAGCAAAAACCTCATCGGCAATGATGTCCTCACTTAGGAATTGTCAGGTTAGTAGGGCTATCTGCTCCTGAGTTGTCGCTCGGAGTCTGACCTAAGAAAGCATGAACATTCTCTGAAAACAGAGACTTTTGTATTTTGTCTTGAAATTGCACAGACACATTTTGATACTATCTGGTCATGGGTTGGCTGTGTAAATTTATACCATACAAAGTGTTATTTGGGGCCAGAAAGGACAAAGTGGAAGAACAGCAATTTGAAGGTGTCATTGCAGTCAAATTTAGCTTGTACTCTGGACAGGGCTGGGCATGTCTGGGCATGGCTTGTCACTGTTGTGTTGACCATAATGGAGTACAGTAAGAATGTCACTGCTACCGATGCTGATATAACTGGATAAAAAACATTGACCTCCATAGTATGTTTTGCTTTGTACAGGACCAGGACTCATTTTAGATCACCATGTGAGACTCCACAAGGTAAATCTGAGTGCAAAGATGGGCTCAAATGGTTCAATTGAACTCCAAAATTCCCAGAAAAAAACCCAACCCCATAGGAATATTGCAAAAACAAAATCACTAAAGATTACTACTACAGCAAGCCGGAAAGACTGGGAAAAGCAAATGAAGAGCTGGTCTTAAAACATTAAAACACAATTTAAAATAGCTAAGAGCAACAGGGCAACTGAAATACACACAGGGGAAATGGGAGACAGGTGGCAGTAATGATACAATTAACAGACAGAGGGAAGAAAACATCACAACAAACCTGAAATCCTGACACTGTCTGGTCATATCAAGGACATATGGGGTTGAAGGGGAGACTTCTACCTGTATTACATCTCTGTTTAAGATTGCTGTTAGATTACAGTATTAATGCAGTGTTTCTAATAGTTTGTGATTTCTAAAGTAACAACTTATGTCCAATTTGCTTGTTTGGTAGATACCCCAATAATCTAAGCAATATAAGATAAACAAAGAAAAAGGTATACATTGTGATTAGGATAATGTGTTCTGTAAGGATCTGTTTATTTACAACAAATATTTGTTTGGTCCTTATTCTATGAGGTTTTTCTACACACTTTAGCCTAACCTAACCACTTTACCCACATGGCAGAAATATTAGCACAATCAAAAAAAAAGTTTCAAAACTATAAAATGTATATATGATTCTGACAAAAATAGGAACAGAAATTGCTTGTCATCCACCAAATCATTTAATTATATTTATTATATTTAGGTAGTAGCATTTTAAAAATTAGCTAGCTAGCTAGCACACAGAATTAGCAAGGCTACTCTTAAATGGTCATGTAATTACATCGTATCAACAGAGCGGTGTTGCTTATTGACACATTTCATTCCTTGAAGCACAAAATAGATATTTTAAATCAAGACATTCTGAAGCTGAGTAAAGTCTTTTGTTTTGGAAACCCGACAAATGAAAGACTACTGACTGCCAACAAGACCAAACCGTTTACGAGAATGCCCGAGAATTTGTGCGTGTTGGGCAGCTTCTTTTAATTAGCTAATATTTGTAATTAGCAGAAGAGCTACATTAATCATAGCTGTAGCGTTAATTTAGCTTCATAAACTATATGCGACGTGTGAGAAACAACAGCGTGTCAAGTTCAGGGGCAAAATGTTTAGTCTGAAAAAGAGACATGAGAACGAGAGCAAGTCTGAAAAGACATAACAATATTATAGAGGGTTGTGCACAGTGTGTGTGTGTGTGTGTGTGTGTGTGTGTGTGTGTGTGTGTGTGTGTGTGTGTGTGTATGCTTGTAAGTAAGTTAAATAGGCAAGTTAAATGAGGTTAACATGTCAGAGATTAATTAATCTTTATTTGTGAACATGTATATGAGGATAGGAATTATCTGATGAAATACACTATATAGACAAATGTTTTGGGACACCTGACTTTTCCAGCCATATGTGGTTCTTCCCCCAACTGTTACCACAGTGTTAGAGCCATGCAATTATATAGGATGTTGTTGGATGTGGTAGCGTTACATTTCCCCTTCACTTGAACAGGGAAACCCAAACTTGTTCTAGCATGACAATACTCCTGTTCACAAAGCTAGCTCCATGAAGATATGAATATCCTGAAAGGGCTGCTATAAAACTCTGACCTCAACCCAACTGAAAACCTTTGTGATGGATTAGAATGCTGACTGCACCTTAGACCTTCTCACACTAAGTCAGTACCTGACTTTACTAATACTCTTGTGGCTGATGGAGCACATTCTAAGATCTAGTGTATTATCGGAAGCAATCAGGGACTAAATGTAAAATGGGGTGTTCATGTTCAAACAGCACATATGCTTCCTATAGTCACAACCTCTAGACTGGTACAGAGTGTGCAGTCAGGAAACTGAATAATTTCTTGTTTTTGTTTATTCTGGCTGATTTAAAAAACAATAGAAAAGAAAACAGATCCGATTGATGATGATAAATATGTTTTACTGACCTTTTTGACAATTGTGTCATAATAGCAATACTAACAAACATATACAGTGAATTAAAATATGGTAAGTGTGTCAAGCCATCAAATGCTGCATATAGAAGTATACTTTTGATAGACGATAAATACATAGAATTGTATTTAATCTTGTCATGACATTCTGATTTACTTTAATTCAATTCAGAAAATGTCACAAGACAAGATTACGTCGAGAAAAATCGACGGCGTATTAATTAGCTCAAGAGTTCTGCCGACTTTTTCAAAATTTGACATACCAGACCGCTACAGATTGGTTTGTGTTCATGTACATTTTTGTAAGTAGACATTTTTTTTAAATATATAATTAAATAAAAAAATATATATTTTAGTCACAGTCTTGATCATTTCAACTGCTTGATTACCTAATTAGATGTATCATCTGTTGATATTTCATTGAATAGCCCTAATTACTACATTGCATTTCACTAATATCAACACAATCTTTTTTCTGATGCTAGAAATGTTTTTTCCCCAACAGTTAATTTTACACAGAACAGTGTAAATTGATCATTTTAACTGCTTGATTAGCTAATTAGATGTATCATCTGTTGATATTTCATTGAATAGCCCTAATTACTACATTGCATTTCACTAATATCAACACAATCTTTTTTCTGATGCTAGAAATGTTTTTTCCCCAACAGTTAATTTTACACAGAACAGTGTAAAAAAAAGCTAAACATCCAGAGAGGTCAAAAATCTGTTAGATCTGTTCGAGCAAACAAGAAGGATAAAGTAACTCAACCAACTACTCTTTGCAATTGTGGTGAGCAGAAAAGCATTTAAAGAATCTGCATAAACATTGATATAATGTTTACATTAAAAATTTATAAAAGTGTTTAAGCATAAAGTAAATGTATTTATGGTTACCTATTGAAGGCATTTAAATAGCATTACACACAAATTTATTGTATATAATACAACCTTTTACACACATTGTACACAAGTGTTTATTAGTCTGGGTTAGCAAATAAACAATCAGGTGATTAAACCTTAGCAAACAAGCAGCTTAGGTGTCCAGAAAGGCAAATTTGATTATATAAGAAAAAGGGCAATGTGTTGTTGAAGACTCCTGCAGTGCACCTGTAAGTAAAGGCTTTTCACTATGAATCTAATTCTCTGGCGCTCAGGTTGGTATGATGAAAAATGGTCAATGTAAACCAAATAACACGAGATTAAAGTTGCATCATTTCTAAAAAAAAAACAAAAAAAAACATTGAGCTGCATGACACTTCAAACCAAAGAGGGCTGACTGAGATGTGAGATGACTCCGCAGCAGTCAGTCATCCAAACTGGCTGTAATTGCTTTAGGGGAAAAAAAAAAAAAAAAGGAAATAAATAAATAAATTAGAAAAAAAATACAGCATAAGAGCCACTCCACTTTTCATCTTGCTCTCTTTCATCTGAGAAGCAGATGGCAGAAGAGGTTGATGCTTTGAAAGGCGAAGATTGCTGAGCAGCATGAGGTCGCACTTGAGGGAAACGGTTTCGACTTGGAGGTTTGCACAGAATGTGGGGTCCAGACCAGCTGGATACAGTTGTCGTGCTCTGTTTGCTTTCATTTGCTTGGCTTTTTTTTTTTTCAGTTGCAAAAGGCATCTTGTTGCATTCTGAGTAAGTCTAATTACAACTTCCGACAGTTCAAATGCAGAAGCTGGACACAAAAATGAGTTGTTGTTTTTTTTTTACAAAAATGCTCAGTATATCTTTGAAACCAAAGAAACAATCTTAAACAAACCATATTCCTCTTGAGAAGATAAGCACAATTGCCCCAATTATACAGTTTTACTTGTTGCTTACTCATGGTGTGCAACTGCTGTGAAATGGCAGTTCAGAAGCTTAGGCTTGTTTTCAGCCTGGCTTGCTTTGTAGACCCTTCCTCATGTCCTTAGAGACTTGTTAATATTGTCAAATGTCTTGCTTCCTTTTTTTAGAAGGTTTATTCCAGCTCGCTTGATCTCTTGGCGTCTATGTTCTGTGTGCAGATGGCACCAATACTGGTTCTCCTCTGAGGACTGTGTAGTGGACAATAGTGGACAGGCCTTTCATGTAAGAATCCAAGCACAAGAGAGACATCTGCTTTGCCTGGCAGAAACATAATGAAACTAATATTGCCACACAAGGCCGGTTAGCTTAGCAATTATAGCAGATTAAATTCCATTAGCCGAATGAATTGTAGCAAATGGCATAAGCATTGCAATTGACTGAGTACTGCTTTCTTATGCAAGATAAGCTGGTAACCTGTTATTTGAGGTTAAACATCATTGAGGCTTCATTACACATATATAAGCAATGCATAAATATTCCAATACTCAATTCAATTCAATTTTATTTGTATAGGTATTTTAACCAATGTTACAAAGCAGATTTTGAAACATTCACATTTAAAAAGCATAAATCTATCTTTTATTAGAAAGCCAGAGGTGACAGTGGCAGGGAAAAACTCCCTGATATGACATGAGGAGGAAATCATGGAAGGACCCCGTCTCAGAAAGGAAACCCATCTTCATCTGGGTGACACTAGATAGTATATAGTGAATATAAATACTTTTTCTTCTGTAAAGTGTAACTGTGAAACATATGAGCATGTGTGCCACTTATAGATCTGAGCACCTGACTGATTTCTGAATCTATCATAGTTTTAAATAACTATACCAAAATGAAGGTTATTAACTGTTTAAAGATAAAGACTTGAATGCAAACTGTTTTAGCAATCGAGGTCCTAAGATTATTCCAGGAATATTATCCACACTTTTCAGTCTTTATAGTTTGATGGTAATCCTTAGGTGGTCCATGTGGGGTCATTTTTAGATGATGAAAACATAAGAAGCAAAAATTGGAGGATTTGCTAAAGTCTTTTTCATTAAAAAAAAGTGTAGTTTTGGTACAAGGTGATGTGGACCTCAGCCATCCCGACAATGGACTATTTTCTTTGTTGCGTTCAGGGAAGCGCTTCTCCATCGTCACTTGTTTCTGCAAAACTTTTTTTGCACTATTCTGACACCTTGACTCTAGACTGTTACTTCAACTCTGGACTTGAACAGCACAGTGCCACTTTATACCACACCACTCTGCACATGGACACTTTAAAGACAATCACACTAAATCACTTTAATTTGTACTTGCAATATCTGCCATACTCAATTATGTATATACATATATTTTCATATATTTTTTATAGTTTATACTTTTTATTTATCGACTTGATTTTTTTAAAAGCTTAAATTCTATTCCGTTTTTAAGCTTAAATGTTGGACAGTCATACAAAGCATGTGGTACTCTGTATGTATGTACAAATAACATTTTATTTTATTAGTTTTTAATTTACAGAAGGTATATTTACCGATTGGAAAAAGGAAAATAATCCTTCAAATACTGTCAATCAGAAATGCTTGCTCACTACGGTTAATGGTTTTTATTCAAAATTTTCATAATAGAAAAAATAATTGTCCCTCTAATAGTGAAATGTACTCAGTTTTTTTCTGTTTCTAGTGTAATTTTTTTATTTAAACTTTTTTACAGACCATGCAATATTGAGAAATCTCCATGCATTTCAGTCAATCATCTTGCCTTTAAACCACTGAATTGTCAACATCCAGAGTGCTTCCATTTGTGTTAAAGAACTCAAAATCCAAATCAATTAAATCGCTGCCAAACAGAGAAAGCAAATTCACAAAAAAAGGAAGGACATGCCAGATTAAAAACAAAATCGGAAAAATCATTATGTTCATAATAATAATTAAGGCATGTTTTCTCTTCTACCTTTCTCATAAATGCAGTCAAATAAAACCTGCAAGGTTATAGAAAGAGTATACATATGCTACAATAGACCGCATGACAATGCCTATGCACAAGGCGATCTTAATGAAGATTATGGTTTACATGGATTGGAGTGAAAGATTTGACCTCAACCATATTGAACACCTTTAGGGTAAATTAAATCGTTGACTGCACCCCAGGCCTCCTCACCCTACATTAATACATAACTTTATTAAAGGCCTTGTGGCTGAATCAGCAAAAATCTCCACAAGCTCACTTCAAAATGATTATTAATTATGTTCCCAGGAGAATGATTAATATTATTACAGCAAATGGAAAGTAATTGTGGATGGGATCTTGTGGTCCGCTGTTCACAAAACTCTGTCCATATAGTGTATGCATGCCATAAATGTTATTATAACACATTGTAGGTGCTTGAAACAATTTGTGTATTTATTATGTACAAAAACAGCTACAGTATCATAGCAATCATTGCAACACTGCCAAACCGCTAAACCACAAACCACAATCGCAAAGGTTTTGCTTGAACCCATTTTACTGGACAGGAACTAGCAGTTTTGTTATTGAGATAAAATATATTGATGGTAGCTTTCTACAAGTTAAGTCAAGTCAAGTTTATTTCTATAGCGCTTTTCACAACAGACATTGTCTCAAAGCAGCTTAACAGAATGTAACAGTTAAGGTGAATGTTGTGTATTTGTCCCTGATGAGCAGCATGGCGACTGTGGAAAGGAAAAACTTCTTTAGATGTTATGAGGAAGAAACCTTAAGAGGAACCAGACTCAAAAAGGGGAACCCATCCTCATTTAGGTGATATCAAGAATGTGATTATAAACCTTTAAACAATACAGAACACTGGAGAGTGAGAACTAACATGAGCACTGGAGTGTAAGATTATGAGTAATGTCCTTTCCACAGTCTTATACAGTCATTTGTGGTTATAAAACTAGGAGGTACTGAGCAACTCATAAAATAGCTCAACGTTTGAGATCATCACAGATCCAACACCAGCTTCTCCATGCCAGAACCTTTAAACACTTAAGGAGGTCCAATGTCGAAACTCCACACGAAGTGTGACACTGGTACGTCTCTAGAAGGATCTCCTCAAAGTGCCAAACAAAGTTTCTAAACCGAATTTTCCCACAGGATACAATGATATCTAAATTATCTTGTCAGTATATATGGAGTACAATGCAGTATATTACTTACTTGTCATATAGTATGGATGGATGTAGATGCAAATGCAGATATTTTACTTAATAGTGCAAACAAACAAAAAACATTTGAAAAAAACATGAACTAAAATGTACATGAACAAAAAATGTCAATCCTGAATGATATATGGATGACGAAGAGTGCAAGGTGAAGTTATACTCAAATGAAATGCTAATTATAGACAACGTGATTTAGGTGCATGTGACATGCTAATGTGATGAAATGCAGTGGAATCTGAGAACGCTAGCCCCCTGGCATAAACATGACAATTTCTTTCTACATTATTTGTACTGGTTAGCTAATACAAGCTTAAATATGCCTTTCAAATGACAAACACGTGCACCCTGTAAAAATGTTTGTCATAATAGATTCAACCTGTTAAAATGTCATCTGTTTTCTGCACTATTTACCTCAGCACTTTGTGCCTCCAGGTTGAGAGAGGTTTGCGCATGCGTGGGCGGCAAATACGTGAGCGCGGATGTTTTTAGGGGTGAGGAAGATCAGTGTGTGTGTAATAAAACGCAGCTGTGCAACTAAATAAAGTTGAAATAATATTGTTAAAGTGGTGTTTATTTTATTTATCACAACCAGGACTAAAATTCCTGGATATAGTCTACATATAATTATATGACCTAATTGCTTAGCTTCCTTTGTAAAAACTAATCCATTCAAAATCAGTTTTAAGACTACCAACAATAGCTATAAATCTATATTTATATTAGCCTTATCTTGATACTCTACGGCTGCGCTGGGTTGTATTGTGTTTGTTTACTGTTTGTAATTGTTTGATTTCATTTACAATGGGAGTTCTCTATCAAAACATTGTTTTATATCATATTGCTAAGAGCATCTCATACGTTTACTTGGAATGAAATCTTTTAGAGGGTGACAGCAGCAAAGAAGACAAGAGGTGATGTTATCTTCATCATTCTTGCTGTTCCAGATGAAGGTCAAACCTGCATGAATCCTGTCTAAAACAAGCTCGCAGCACGAATATGTGAACATTCTGCTTTGTGTTCGAGCTAAGTGTTCTCTTCTAGGGCAGCCAGGGATCTGTGAATCTCCAGGAAACTTAAAGAAAGTGGAAGTGTGAGAGAAAGGTGTGTGGATAGCTAAAGCACCTGCTGGATCTCTAATTTAAGTGGAGTGTGGTGTCAGCTGTCTGGCCATGGCCCTGCTGATAACAAGCACCTGAGAGCCTTTCAGTGCTGCTCTTCATCACGCCACACTGGTCAGCCGCAGGAAGAATGGACTGAACCTGAGTTAGAGATCAGCTCCCAACCGTATTGCAAACTTTGCCCTCCTTTTCTGCCTCTGTCTGACCTGTTTCTTTCTCTCTGACATTGTCAAATGGTAATTGCAGAGCCTTTGGTTTTATAGCTAAACACTACAACGTGGTCCTACAGATGATCAGCTCTTGTAAAACTTACATAAACCCTGTACACTAATTACAAAACCACCATGACAGCATGGTATCACAAGTACAAATTAGGAAGAATTAATACTTGACAAGTCCTCAAGCATGATTGAGGCTTGTTTGCAGTCCAGGATTTACATAATTCTGACTGATCGACCAGAAGCTAATCCGGTTCACTAATGAGTTCTAAATGCTAAGTTGTCCAACCACCCAATGTCTGACTGTTACTTCACCTTGCTTAATCATAATTCACCATATTATAAATGCTTGTTTTATAACACTACCATGACACCCCCCCCC